>VUQI01063569.1:9266-41749 GCA_015106735.1 Paratilapia polleni | reverse complement strand
TTCTGGTCACCATTGAAATTGAAGTTTATTTAGATAATCCTTCAAAATAACTGCCCAAATAAGTGCCAGGAAGTGTTTCATGATGGTTGCCAAGTGGTGAGACTTGCTTCTGCAAGTAGTTGAATTCAAATTAGAACTGAGTCTCTTGAAGACATTTACCTGGGTAGCATCGCCAAAGCCTGGGCTGTCTCTCTAATACGGAGGGAGTTCTGATTTAGTACATCAATAGAAGGGATGAAAAGGCAAGCCCTGGTAACGTCATCTGTGTAAAAGTCACTGTCAGAGATGGCACTGAGCAGGTCGTTGTATTCTCGAGACAGACCAGTGCTGCTGATGGGAACCCCCAGTTCATCCACAAACCTCTGCAGAGGGTAGATGTAAACCTGCAAACACAATGTCAACAGTTATTTATAATTTCTACACACACAAAAATCCAAAAACGCTGAATGTCGATGATGTTTGGGCTGTTTTCAGATACACTTACCTTGATTCTATTCTTAGGGTTGTAGCCACATCTGTATACATCAAAGCAGGTGTGCATGCGACAGCTGAGGTCACCCCTCTCAGGTATGGGACTGGACACAGGCAGTCGGATCAGAGGTGCGTCGTGAACACTGCGTTTATCGAGGGTCCAGTCAGCTGTGGACTCAATGGAGTGGGGCCAAAACTGAAACATCCCGGTGGCGATTAGTCCAAGCAGCACCAAAGAGAAGAGGGTGATGTAGTAGATGCGGTGCTTGGTTTTCATCCGCGGGATAAGAGCAGGGCCCCGCGAGCTGTATTTCCCCGAAGTATACATGTCTGACACCTCTTCGTCACCCAGCCGCTGTAAACACAGGTTACTGATCAATGATGAAGCACAGTCTACCCCCCGTCTATCAGCTGAAAAACAGTCTTCTGTCGCGTCATTAGCAAAAATCACTAGTTTATGTGCTGATTTCAATGTCTAGCTAGATAACGGAAATGTTAACACTACCAATCCAATGTCATCAGGCCAAAATGTTCACCATTAAGGCGAGAGAGAGAGAAACTTCAGATAAACAAACGCTAAATTTTCAGAAATTAACCAAGAGAGAAACTTGGCTAACAGCAGCTATGGTACCCTAGTAGTAAGCTTCACTAGCTCTGCAAACATTCATGCTAATTCAGCTGGCTAACGTTAATTTGTGTTTCAAACGTTAGAAACCACCAAGAAAAGGAATAATTGCCTAACGTTAAAGGTATGCGCTTTACCTACCGAGACGTCGTTACTCGGAGCGGGAAGTTTGGTCTTAATTCATGGCAACATTTAGAGAACAGACTGCACATATGTATACAGTGTTAATGCTAACCTAGCTCTGAGCTAGCATTAGCACCCCCGGGTAATGATTTGCGGAAGTTGTTCTTCGCTTCTTCAGAGTACGTTTGTGACTCAGGAGAGACGCACTTTGCTTCCCTCCGCTGGGAGCGGAGGCATAAGAACACATTTTACTAAAATCTCAACTTGTGATACTAAACCTAAAACATCCAAACTCCACATTTACTACGGTATGCTTTCACTGAGCTTTCAATGGCCCCTTATGGTTGTCAGATTTCATGCTTAGCAAGGTTACACATAAAATTAAACAATAAAAAGGGACATTTAATAGGGAAAATTTTTAAACGTACTTTTAAAAAACATTTTCTTGCTGCTAGTGTCTTAAAATATTGCAAATCCTGTGTATAGTGTGAACAAGAAGGACAAGTCAGTGAATTAAGAAGCTAAAACAGCAATGTCTTAATATCTTTTTTAATCATAGCAAGTTACACAATTATATATAACTATGTACAAATATGTAAACTTTTGCATGCATTAAATTAATTAATATAGACAAGAGAAGTAAGACTACAATGGCAAATAAAAAATAAATTTGGATTAAGAGATTGCTTTGTTTGCTCACATATACAATAACTTTTCATTCTTGACAGCAAGAACCTCTAATCATTTAGTAAAATAAACTTAATCTGAGTGACAACTGGGGATTTTTATTGAACTCCTTTGGAAAGATTTTCTACCATTTGATTTTACTGTATGAAAATTGATTAGAACAGTTTTAAATGAAAATAGTCCACTTGCTGTAGGTAGAAGCACTTCCTTTATTAAGTCAGTTTCTTATGTCTGTGGCTAATGATGCAATAGTTATTCATTTAAATACCAGTTGATCTTTAGGCCTGTCAGTACAGATTTTTCCATCTGACTCATAACCGTACTGATACTCTGAAACACCTCCTCAGTACTGGGTCTATTCCAGTACCCACAACTGTGGTCTTGAACACTTAAGTGTGTGAGCCTACAGGTAGTGTGTCAGAGTCTGGAAAAGTGCCAGAATACTGTATAATAAACCCACACTTGAGCACAAGTGGGCATTGTGGCAATTATCGGAAATGTCTCACACAAGCAGGCACTCTACTACTCACAAATACAGCAAGTATGTGTATGGGATTTCCTCTTGCCTCTGCTTTACACTTTAGATTAGGCAATATCAAGACAAACAATACAAACACAGGACACTCACCGGCCACTTTGTTAGGCACACCTGTTTAACTGCTCGTTAACGCAAATATCTAATCAGCCAATCACATGGCAGCAGCTCAGTGCATTTAGGCATGTAGACTTGGTCAAGATGACCTGCTGAAGTTCAAACTGAGCGTCAGAATGGGAGAAAAAAGCTGGTCTGAGTATTTCAGAAACTGCTGATCTACTGGGATTTTCCCACACAACCATCTCTAGAGTTTACAGAGAATGGTCTGAAAAAGAGAAAATATCCAGTGAGCAGCAGTTCTCTGGGTGAAAATGCCTTGTTGATGTCAGAGGAGAATGGTCAGACTGCTTCGAGCAGCAGTAACTCAAATAGATACATTGTATCAGTGGTTCAGGTTGTTCTTGGTGGTGTAATAGTATGGTGGATATTTTCTTGGCACACTTTGGGCCCCTTGGTACCAACTGAGCATCACTGAAATGCCACAGCCTACCTGAGTATTGCTGCTGACAATGTCCATCCCTTTATGTCCACAGTGTACCCATCTTCTGATAGCTGCTTCCAGCAGGATAATGCACCATGTCACAAAGCTCAAATCATCTCAAACTGGTTTCTTCAACATGCCAATGAATTCACTGTGCTAAAGTGGTCTCCACAGTCACCAGATCTCAATCCAATAGAGCACCTTTGGGATGTGATAGAACAGGAGATTCACATCCAGGATGTGCAGCCAACTAATCTGCAGCAACTGCGTGACGCTATCATGTCAATATGTATCAAAATCTCTGAGGAATGTTTCCAGCACCTTGTTGAATCTATGCCACGAAGAACTAAGGCAGTTCTGAAGGGAAAAGGGGCCCAACCCAGTACTAGGAACATGTACCTAATAAAGTGTCTGAGGAGTGTATGTAAAAGAACTCCATGTATCTTTTTAGACAAATTAAAAGAACATAGACAAGTAGTGGCAAAATAAAAGTAATGGACTTACGACAGATTTACCACAATAACTACCCAAGGTAAGTCTTCTTAAATGGGGATTATTACATATAGATCACACCAAGTGTGGTATAAAGACTTAAGTAAAACATGCACTATATGTACATATCAGGTTTTACTGTGGTAGAAGGTGTAACAATTGGTATTTTTCTTAATTAAAAATTGACATTTGACTGATCTGTTTCATCTTGAGTTGGGCAGCAGCCACAAAGAGCCTACCACTGGAGTAATAACAAGGAACACTGATCTATAAACAAACAGGATATTGGATGTTCTTGGTGTGTATTTGATCAAGCTATTCAATTTTATTTAGTAGTAATGTTTTTTCTAAGTGCGGGTAACTGGCTAACTTGTTGCTTTCAGCATTATTGGTGTTATCAAACCAATACCTCACATCCACTTCACATGATTTGACCCATAACGCCTCTATAAGGCTCAACAGTAGATTCTTGTCTCTAACAGATCTACTGTACACTCATATTACACTGCACCTACACCTGGGCTTATAATAGCTCAAACAGCTCATCTTTAAACAAAATATATCTGCACTCTCAGCACTTCTAAAACTGATGACGCATCCTTTACATCAAACCTAAAGCAGAATGTTTTTCCTAAAACCTTTTCAGATTCAAAAATAATACATTAACGTGGGACATGAACTACAATTTGTGGCTCATTTAAACAGACAAGCGTGCACATAATTCAGAAAAGTTAAGACACATGCATATTCTTTTCAGTTTGTAGTTTATTTCATTACAGGCGGGGTAGTGAGGGAGAGGGATTAAATACATTCTCATTGTGGGGCAGGAAAGGAAGGGAGGCAAACCAGGTAAACATGGACAAGACATAGCTGAATTATTCCTTAAAATAAAGACCAATTATTAAATCTGCCAATAGCTTCAATAAATAACTTTCAGATGATTTTTTTAACATGTCAATACTGATATCTTTTAATATAATCATCTCCTTATTGTTATATAGTTGTTTTCTACATGACTCTATTGGAATTCATCTCTTTTAGACATCTGTATAAATAATTACACATAGAAGATGGTGCTGTACACATCATGGTGGAACGTATCGGAGCTTTCTTTCAGCAGTGTTTAGTGCCTGACCAGCTGCAAGCAAAGCTACTGAATGTAGGAAATTGCTGGCCCAACCTTAGTGTGTCTACTGGGACTGGCGGCAAGATTTAAGTAGGGTCAGACTGTAAACTGGCTGGCTGGTCTACTGTGAGTACCCACAGCAAATCTTATTCCAATTGGAGAGACTGTGCAGATCACTATGGTGACTCCAGGCTTGATGGTGGCGCTGCACCAAAGGTCACTCACTGTGAGAAAGCTGTCACTCTGCAGCACGTCTCACCACTGTGACACATTTGCAAAAAATAAAAAAGTGTATTGTTACCATGGCATTGCAGAATGTTAAATATTTTTCCACTCGGACAGAAAAAATTGAAATGCTTAACTCCTTACATCTGGGAAAAATCAAAAAAGTTCCCTCCATACTGTCCTAAAAACTGAGATAAAAACCACTGACATCAAACCAATCTGTTGCAAGAGCAATAAAGATAATAATACCAGCAAATATAGCAATGAAAGTGATAACAACATTAAGTGTAATAAATAATTCAAATCATGAGCCACCGGTTACACCCAGAGCGATATGGAAGATAGTGTGCTGCACACAGCATTTAGAATCGGCATACGTATCACGTTCGAGCACATTTACTCATTCAGTCCAACCTCAAGGATGTTTGAGATGAACCATATTAAAGGGAAGCAAACGTCCAAAATGACTGAGAGCACCTTCAGAACAAGAGAATTTATATCCCGAGAGAGCTGTAGGATATATAGTTTGGTCCTCTCTGGTGACCTCGGTGACCAATAAGCCTCTTAAAAGTTTGAGCTTACATATGATGATAATTTCTGGACATATTTCGAGCTTATTTACTGTGGCTTAATGACAAGACGTGTTTCTATACCAGCCATGCTACTCTGAAATGCATGCAGACTGACCTGTTTCTAAGAGCTCTCCAAAGAGAAATGTACAGTATTTATTATGAGACTAGGACAACTATTACCAAGTTTGTTACTCGTATAACCCCAATGTGCAGGGGTTGTGTTTTGGAAATGAAAGCCATGGCAGTGTTTTAACGTCAGGATGACATCTTTTCTGGAGTTGCAGTGTAACAGTCTACATGGGAATCGACAGGATGGCTAGGGAAGGAGATAATGAACTTAGCTCATTTTTAAATAAAGCAATATCCATATACATATACAAAATTACATCTCATAAATACATTTGGCAAGACAATGTATTAATTCTTTTTTTTTTGGCAATAGGGGTAAATTGAGCAATGATGTGTGGAAGTAACCAAATGTCAATCTAAGTGGCTTAGTTATGCTTTCTTTTCAAGAATAAATAAATACTATTAAAAAAAGTCATCATGCACTATAAAGAGTAACCAAAAGACTCAAAAACATCCATAGGCATCTGAAATAACTTTGTCACAATCACTAAATGTTTAAGACATGTGGATTCTCACCAATGTAACACACTTACTCGCTTTCTCAAAGTCAATTCTTTGTAGACCTGAGGAACATTTCTTCATGTCTTAGCACTTCCATTTATTAACAAATATGTCCATCTTCACATTCCTGATTTAAAGAGAAATAAAATAAAATGAAAGCTGGACAAAATTTCCGGAGCTGCTGAGGGTGCAGGAAGTTGTAAAGTACATCAACCCAGATGATGTGCCTATGCTAACCTCTTCTACAGTGTTGGTTTTTGAATCCCTGCTCAGTTAAATATTCTCCCTTTGATTTGGTTAAGTCAGGGAATCGATGTAATGTGGACGCATTCCCCTGTGGGTGAGACAACATTGTTTTGAAATGGCATTGTGAAGCTACAGTTATTTATATTCACCCAAAAGCAGCACAGCCCCCTGGCATGCAGAGAGAGGTATCTTTTTTTTTTCCTTAGTCATTGCAATAGTGTGAAAATGCTATAAACAGAGTTCACGGGGGACACCTGAAGAATGGGAATTGTTTGTGAGTTGGTCAGTCAAATTCTGTCACTGGATCTCTGATGAGTGACTGCATTCCATCGCATGCATGTACTGTGATATGTTTTAAAATTTGAAATTGACTGCACCTCTCAATCAGAGCAAAAGGGCATTGGAGCCTTCAGAGCACACTACACCATAGATGATAGTGTGTTCTCTTCAGGGCAGTGACAAGGGGAAGATGTTCGTAGGGAGTGTATGGCTGATGGGGCACCCTCACTAGGAGAAAGGTCGTTGAGTTCCTCAGATGAAGAGAGAGGGAAGGAGGGTGACAAAGATATGCCTGAAGAGGGGTCAGCAGATCCAGCAAAAGTGCGTGGGGGCTTGGGAACTAGATTAGGCTCCACTGTTGCCCTGGCCAGAAGTTGTTTGTCATCCAACCGCTGTTCATCTCCAAGACACTCTCCCTGCCCAAATGAGCCCCGGCCTGACTCTGACTCCCCATCAGACAGGTCCAGAGTTGGTGAGCTGCTGCCGTCCAGTCTGAATAGAGAGTCTAAGTATTGGGCGAACTCCAGTACTGCCTGGCTGGGGTTTCCATTGGATAGATGGGGCGGAGGAGTAGAAGCTGCCTGTCTGGTCTCTGCACTTAACTGTTTCTCTGCTGTTTCCAGCTCCCAGTCTTCCTTTTCTCTATCCATTGGTCTAGTACCAATTTGTGGGCTTAGGGGAGCAACAGGTGTGCTCCCTGGGCTGTAGACACCAGGCATCTGTTGGTGATCCTCATCAGGAAGCATTTTTAAGTTGGCATTAGGCTCAGGTTTGTAAGACTGAGCCAAGACACTCTGGTTTAGAAGAGCTGGGGAATGGAGTCCACTGTAGCGAGGTGTGGCAGGAGACAGCTTCATGGGGTAATCTGGGGTGGATCTGGATTCCACTGGGGTAAAGAAGGGCCCAACCTCACCCAGGTGCTCTGGTGTTGCTTGGCAGAGGATGTCTGCAGACAGTAGCTCAGTGCGAGAGCTCAGAGATGGATTCTCCTCTGGGATTGGGGCATCCAAGGGGAACGGGAGGCTACCCAGCATTGGTGAACCCCTTAACGCAGCTGAGGACCGTCGGGAATCCAGACTATACAGGGACTCGGCGTCTGAGAGACTCTCCATGACGGCTAGTGGTGCTTTGCGGTCCCTCAGCTCCACTGCCAAACGTTCTCGTGCTCCACGCAGCACTACAGGCACTGGGGGAGGAGGGCACTCAGAGAAACCATCCAGAGATATTTCAGACTGGGCACACGAGCTAGAGGAGAGGAGAAGAACGGGTTGGCGCATAATGAAAGGGAAAGGAGAGGAGAGGGGATTCAAAACACAAGACAGACATGAAAACGAGTCAAAACAACTTATAGAAGGTTAAAGAAGGATTGAAATGAAAAGTGTTAGTACTGAAACCACAGGTATCTAGACTCTACAGACCAGGTAAACATCGCAAAATACTACATAGATGGAAGAAAGATTAAAAAAAGAGAGAGACTGGTAGGCCAGGACTGTATCCAAGTGCGTGTGCTCTTGTACTGGCACATAATACAGGAGAGGTAAAGTACGAGGAGGGATCAAAAGGTTTTGTGACTTCATCCACAAAAAGCATAGCTTATCTCACCCTCAAGGTCAGTTTCTTGTGTACCTTTGGACCCCTGTTCCGATTTTTATATCACTCCATTCAAGTCCCATTTTGACCACTTGCATGTCCACTCTGTGATTTCACCATGGACCTCAAACCTGTGCACAAACACCAAGTTCTGTGTCAAACTGATCCAACTTTCATATCGTTTGTCCACGGTTGATTAGAGTGGTGTCTCGGAAACCTAACAGCACGCTTTAGTGGAGAATTCCAGTGTCTAAGCCACCTGTTCACAGGTGTCAACGTGGAGTTCTACTATAATCTCCTGAGGCACCAGAGGAAGGACATTTAGTGCACATGACTTGAGCTGTGTTGCACGAAAAGTTGTCCTCTTCAACAAAATTTAATTTAACATTAAGGTTTTCTATTTTGACACAGCGGAGAGGCTCCGGGGGAAAATAGGCACGTACAAGTGGTCAGAATGGTGTCCAGAGGTGCACAAGAAAACCACCTTTAAGGTGACATTCACCTAATTTAAAATCACTTATGGTTTTTACTTTTGATGCAAGTCATAAAACTTTGTGATAGTACCTCGTAATTTAACCATCACTACCAGGAGTTCACACTGACTTTGGACAGGGGCTAAACCAGAGAGGGCAAGGTGGGAACTGAATACTACCATAAGTCGCTACGGCTCTGTAGTCAGACAGCGTGCATGCGTGCATGGGAGAAGGGAGGACATTATGCAAAATTAGTACTGGCATGCTTTGCTTACCGTAACAATGGTTTTTGTCTTTTTTTTAAAAAAACATACAGAACAGACAGAAATAATTTTGAGAAAACAAAGTGGCAGTTAGTAGCAGTAATATTTTAGTACTGGTTATATAGTTAAATTAGAAAGCACCATTTCCCAGTGATTTCCCCTATAGTTTAGGACAAGGTTTGCTACCATTACATACTGAGCGAGAGTGAAAGCTGAATATAAAGATCAAACTATTTTATATATTCTTTCAGGCTCAAACACACCCACAGTGGTGCCTGGTGTACTAACCGAACACTGCTGTTCCTGCGGTGGTGGGTTGTAGGTGTTGGCTGCTGAGAGGTTGTTGATGTATCCACGAACAAGGTGTCTGGGTTCAAGTCCACTTCTGTGGGGCTCACCATGATCTTGGCTGCTGACAGCAAAGCAGTTTTTCCTTTGTTGTAGTTCTCCAGCACCTGTCACAAGCACAGGAGTATATACAGATACATGATTTGATGGATAAATGTCTGACAAGAGGAAGAGCAGGGAGGATGTGCTTTGGGGTGGAGAGTCAACACAAACACAATAATAACTGCATAAAAATATATAGCTGGAAAAGTTCATCTAACCAATTAAGTTTTGTATGTGAAAACTTTTCCAAACCGGCTTACTTCTGCAGACAACACAAATGCAGACACGCCGTGATTTTGTAATTTTTCTACTGTTTTTCTGGTATGTGCTGGTACGTTTTCCTTTGAAAAACCATATTTTTCCTCTTCATCAGCAGAACTTAAAAAAAAAATGCCCAAAGAAATAGGTAAATCAGCAAATCGATGTTTGATAAGCTGGCCAATGAGTTTGAGAATGTGTTATCCACACAAAGTCAGTTTTAGAACAGAAGCTACCATGTGTTGCAAAGATCATAAATACTAGTTATGCATTTGGATCACTGTCAGTAAGATTATATTAGTTTAACAACATTATGCAGGTCACCACTACAACTATATTTATAAGTGCATCTTGTAATATAGGGTTAAAAAGCAGTGTAGTTTAGATAAATGTAAGTGCAATCTAAAGGTGAGCTCACACCTACTCCAGCTGACATTAAACACCTACAACAGAGTCATGATGCCTGAGCAAGAACTACGCAAGACCTGCACTATCACTATGATAGGGAATAACAGACCACACAATTGTATTATGCATCTTGGAAAAGCGTTCAACGTAAAGCTCTTCCAATAAAATAAGAACTGTTATGTTAACTGATGTAAATGAGAACAGAACAAACATCAATGGCAGGCCACATCAGCACGCAATTGTTTCGTTAACTTTAATGACTTAAAACACAACACATTGTGGTATAAAAACAAGTGGAACAGTGAGGACATGAACACACACACACAAAAAAATACATGTGACAATGGAATGAGGTAATAAAACAAAACGGAAAATAACAAAAAGACAAAACCAAACATGTTTATTACGGTTATATTGTGCAGATTGGTTATGGATGACAAATGTAAACACTGTGTTACATGGGTGAGTTTGACACATGAGAACAAGACTGCCGCTAGTGGTAAATGACATTAAATATCTGGCACTCACAATGTCAAACATATCCTCTCTGAATGTAGACACAATGACCGAAAATGACGACAAAAAAGTATACATTTATACTTTGAGGTTTTTTTTGTGCATCGTGCAATCCCAACAGCAATATGACATAATGTATATAATTAAATAAAAGCACACTATGACATATGAAGTGTACAGTAGAGGACATAAAATTCTGTAAACTTTAAATGTATATTTTTTATTAGTGAACTCCCTCCACTGTACCATGTCAGTAATAAGAAAAACATTTTTGAAATTTGTTAAGACACTGTGAGCAGAGATTTTTACAGCAGAGCAGTGGAGCAGAGCAGAGTACTCTGTATTTACACATTCATTCCCCCTTGCTACTTCATCTGCTGCTGATGAGTAATTCACTATTTTTTTCCAAGGGATTATGTGCTGAATATGTGCTTTCAAAGAGCAAAAAAATAAATAAATTAATAATAAATAAAAAAAAAAGGGAACACACATCCAGAGAGAAGAACTGCAGCAACTGAAAGACCCAGCCAGGAAGGAAGACAGAGCACTTAATGTGGAAGAAATTACGTTACCATAGAAACTTTGTGAATACAAAGAAAACTTGTTACGAGGAACAGGATTAGAAAGTTCATGCCAAAGCACTTGACCGCAGGCGCTGTAGCTGAGAGAGGAATGGAAAAAGAATGATGGGTTGGTTTGAGGAAAGCTGGAAGATGAACCTCATTAACAAGAGAGGGAGTGCAGGTGGGTTTGGACCCATCGCGCAGGGTTGTTAAAAGAGATTTCTGACGATCACACGCTCCTGTACTGTTATATACATCATTAACCAGTGATGTACTCAAGAAGACAGTTACTGATAATATTTATGACACCACCTTGTGGTTACACATTCATTTATTGCCTACACTTGACAGGTCAGCTCTTCAGTCTTTTGAGTTTCAATGTTAAGCTTAATACTTTTTCAGCAACATCTTTTAATGGCTACCAGTAAACCTGCCTGGACTTGATGCATCCTGCCAACATTTTATGTGTAAGTTGACAGAGCAAAAATGCCAGTTGCAGTGGTAAAGGGGGGTTGTTTGCATACTGGTGTTTGTGGTTTCTTTACAGTTGTAAAAATGGTAGCTTTATGATGACTTTTTTAAACTGTTGGCACCAGCCTCTGCCTAAAGACGGACACCGGCTCGAGTTTTACACATCAGACAAAATGTTTCTAATACTGAACATCATATCATCTTAGTATTGCTAGTCAGTCAGTTTTCAAAGTAATAATAATAATAATAATGTGTGTTATGATTAGTATCACCTTTGAATATGTAGACTAGTAATGTTCACAGAGGCTGGCTGACAAAGTCTAATACTGAGTTTGATAAAGTTTATACAACAGATACAAAAAGAGTGTTTGGCAATTTTATCTTGGGAGGAGAGTTTTCTGTCCGAGTACAGTTAGACTCGTTAGATAGGATTTCATATTCACAATGGTGAGAGATGGGTGGTTCTGATTGAGGTTGTGGTGGAATGCATGAATCATCTTCAGCTGGAAGAGCTCCTGAGTGAGTGTTGGAAGGGACAGACACCGTGCATAGTTGAGAGACAGAGGTAGAGTCTGACAGAGGAGGAGGTGGAAGAACAGACTCAGCATCTGGAACAGAAGGAGAAGCAATGACAGTGAGCGGTGCAGAGACAGTTTCAGTCTCTGAAAGGGAGCCATTGCAAGACAGGTCTTTGTGGGTGGCAGATGAAGAATCAGAGGGAAGAGGACTAGTGTTTAGTTCTGTTAGGGAGGCTAGAAACTCATTGGTACTGCTTGTCGGTTGACTGAATCCCAGTTCTTCTGGTTCCAAGTTTTCCTGCTCAGACAGGGGACAAAATCGTTCCAGTACCTGCAGAAACACCAGAGGTACTTATACTACATACTATACACAGCAGACATTAACACACAGACACACACACTTCACAAATACACACATATACTGAACTTCAAACATCCATCTAGAGACACAAAAACAAAGGCAAACCAAGTCAAAACACACCATCTACCATCTACAGACAGGAAAAAAAAAGACATACAACATTAAGTCTGCACCCCCAGGAAAGTGCAATCCCCAAAAATCAATCCTTCACATGCAAATATTCACATTAATATCCTGTTATCAAAACAGATGGTCAACGTCCATGACGAACAGGCTCATAAAGACCAAAGAAGACCATAAAAACCAGCCATGTGAACAGTTCCCATGCTTTGAGACAGGGACAATGGGGAGAAAACAAAAGGTGTGGTGAGTTGTAGGTTAATGATGGGTCACATGCATAAATTAACAATGGAGTCAGATTCAAATTTTCAAAGTCCCTCAAAGAGAATTCTTAACTCTGAAACTTAGCGGGCATACGATTGAATTTTAAAACTTTTGTATTCCTATGTCTTCGAAATTGTACATTTTTTATGCAGTGCAACAAAATAAATGAAAATAACCAATATATAATCATTTCTGGTTAAATTCTACAGTGTTATAGAATGACCTGAGATTGCTAGATTTAAAGGATAGGTACATCACAAATACATCTTCCATTTTCAAATTAGTTTTCTTGATGAATGCCATAGTTCTGTTGAGTTTGTTAGTAACAATACCTGCAAATCTCTGTAGAAAAACTTAAAAATAAATATTTGTATTGGGATGTTGCCAGATAAAGACTACACTGTCCAGTTCTTAATTTATTAAAAAGCTTTTGAAAGCAACAAAGTGCAGTTTTTACAAAAGATACAAAGTGTGTTAGAACTAAATTTGAAGTGTGTCTATCACAGCAGGAAGGAAAATACATCACAATTATTCTGTGAAAACTGAAGCTTTGTTAAAACCCCTCTTTAGTAAATTTTAACTAAGATGGACTTTATCTCCAGAAATATTATATTACAACTAAAACATAAAATTAAGCTGCTGCACTCTTTTGTCATTTTGTCATTTTAAATATTCCCCCTTTATGAAGATATGCATCTCATTTTTTTTTTTTCATAGTTAGAGACAATTCACACCTAATCTTCCTCTGTCTATTCAGTCACCCAGTGTTGGAAATCAGGAACAAAATTAAAAAGCGATTTCTTCACCATTTCAAATACCCCCCCTCAAAAGAATATATCTGCATGCACACAGGAAAACAAACAACCAAAACAAAACAAAACAAAAAAAAACAGACCTTGTTGAGACCCTCCATCACCATGTGGGGCATGTGCTCATTAAGCATGGCGGGTGATATGATGACCTCATTGAAGGCCTTGTTGTCCCCCCACAAAGCTGAATAGGTTGGCTCTTCCTGGCCACAGCTACAAAGGAAGAGGGAGTGGGAGAGACAGAGAGAGGACGTGTCAGTCATAATGAAATGAAGTGAACACACAAGTCAGTTTGATTTAGTACCTATTCCTCACAACACAGAATATGGGGGACAAGCATATTTCCATTCAATTTTATTTATATAGCGCGAAATCACAACAATAGTCGCCTCAAGGCGCTTTATATTTTAGGGTAAAGACCCTACAAAACTAGATTTAAAGTTTATTTGACTGTATCATACCAGTGAGTGGAATATTTTTGCGACAGACTTTACAAATAAGTGAACAGACTCACAAGTTAGGGCTAAAAGATTAAATGGCAAACAACAGAATGACTCCAAGGTAAGCGAGGCAAAGGCAGTTTATTTGCAAAGCACCTTTAAAGACTTTAAAGCTTTTAAAAGCACTGCAGTATATTTTATATATTTATAGTATATTTAAAAAAAGAAGAAAAACTATGAAATGGATGAGTTTTACAAAACTGAACTGACTTGACTTCAGACAACACACAAAACAGAAAATAATAACATCTTTGGATTTAATTGCAACAGCTTTTAAACCGGTTTTCTTACCATGTCTCTGGAGGATGGTTGTGCACCACGTGGATGATCCTGCCAGGTGGGTAGAGGGGTGTGGAGGCTGACAAGGCAATGCTGAGGTCACTGGGGTGTAGCCATAGACGACTGCTGGGGGGTGCTGCTGGCTGCGACTGAGGATCATCATCCTCTAGTGGAAGCTCTGATTTTGGGATGCATTTAGTGCCTCCCGCAATGATCCTCCACTGTGCCAAAGAAAAAAAGTGTCATGCATTTGTATATTTGCACAGATTCCTTCATAGCAAAACTTGCATCAACAGCAACGAGACGCTACAGGTTTTACAATACTGATTTTAATAGATTAAAAAAAATGCAACTACCATGTGAATGCCTTCTCACATTACTGAATGCTCTGTTAGTTATCTGTTCTGTTCCCTCCAGATTATTTCATACTACAAGTTTATAATCTTCTATAGCATCAAGAACTTAAGTCACCTTTGGCTTGTTACTTTTCTGCAAGACTTCCAGAAGGTGGCGTCGGAAACCCTCCAGTTGTGACAGGCCCAGTCTATGAGAGACCAGAGTCTACTTTATTAATACTGCAGAAAAGTGAAAGTAACATCAGTATACTGATAAGTGTAGAGGATACCTTGGTACCAGGTCTTTTCCCAAAACCACAGATGTGACAAACTCTTTGGAGTACTCCATGGCATCGTCACTGGGTGCATAAAAGAAAATAAATCTTAAACTATAGAGAAGTGGATTTACAGAGAGAGTAGTGGGTGTGAACAGAGAAGAAAATAATGGCACACAGAGTGTACACTACTTTACATTAAATATTTAAGGGAGGTACTCTATCTGACCATATTCAAATGTGAGTGCATTCATGCTCTGGTTGATATGATACTGCAAAAGATGGACAGAGTAAGCAAGTGAAAATTATTCAGAGATAACTGAAAAATATAAGAAAACTAGAGACCATCTTGGGAATCACACCAGCTGCATTGCCAGTGTGTTCTCAGACCAGTCCTGTCTTGACTGCATTTTACATGACTGTAATGTTATCTGACACCTGCCAGAGTCCTCCAAACCACCTTTTTGTAGCCCACACTGCAGTTTGTCTCCCAAGGAACACATGATGCCATGCAGACACAAAAACAGGCAGAGAGACAGACAGGAAGACTCACGAGTTGAAAACTCTACTGGCTATGCAGCTCGTAAATACAACCTCTGCCCCTTCAGAAGAAGTGTATACTCCCTTCCCATTTGTCTATGCCTCACTTAATATCTAAAGAGGTGCATTTAACAGCAACTGCACTTGTACAGTTGGTTTGCATGTGAACAGGTTACCAAACAGAATGTGATCAAGGGTGCATTAAGAAAAAAAAAAACCCTAAAAGTTAAGAGTTGCTGCTCCTGAAAATGGGTGAACAAGACGTGTATATCACGAAGGAGCTGAATGCACAAAGAAAAAAGAAAGCTTTGGCTATGTGGGCAGTTACTCTTGACTGGTATATGTTGGTAATATTAGATCTCCTATAGGATGTGACTAAACAGCACACTGTATATGTTCTAATACCGAAAAAAAATATCGCACTTTTGATTTTAAGGTTTAAAGTGCAGCTGTGCCACTGCTACAGCACACTCATACACCATATGCGTGGGAAAGTGCATGTTTATGTCACATTGGGGGAATGTAACTGCCAATTAGAGGCATTCATATAGCATTCAATGATGTCATCAATACCAATAAAATTAAGTTTTGATGCCAGAGTACCTTAACAAGAGTAGTGCTTCCTGTTTCACAGGAATTGTAGAAACATTCAGCTAAAAGGATGTTACTTGTTAGTCAAAGTCCTCTAATATTAGCACCTTTCAGATAAAATTCACTGTACTATCTGCATATTATAAACTTTCAGAGCAACAAATTCTGCTTGAGTGGGGCTTATGCTGCTATTCTTTTTTTTTTTCCTTTATTTTGTCACTCCTCTTCTATCTTACAACCAAACTTTAAGAATGGCCACATGTTGTCTTGGTTTCAAAAGAATACCAAAAGGTGCACTGCAGCATTTCATTATCCCTTGGTACAAACATTCTTCCAGCATTATTTGCATAGCAAACACAGTTATCCAGCTGCATGGTGGTATGCAGTGTTAACTGCACTCAGACAAAATGCAAATCAACTCTGAACCACCGGACCAAAAATAAACTATGCTGCTACAAAAAAGATGATTTGAAAGTTTCACGAAGAGATCAATCACCAATCAGGTGCTCTGACCAATCCGTGGCACCTGATGAAAATGTGCTCTTCCTCCATCGATCTCCCTCTCTCTGAAGGGACAGAGTCTCCACAAACATTTACTTTTCTACGTTTCTACAGATAAATTAAGTAAAAAAAAAAAAATGGAGGAAAAAACTAGAGCACATTTCTCATACCGACATGTTTATTATCACAGGAGTCACTTTGAATAAACTGAAATTTCTCAGCTCTGCTGAAAAAAAAAAAAGCAAGTGATAGCATTGGTATGCACTGAGAAACAAGACCCAGAACATCATGTATTAACCAAAAAGACCTACTTAAGAGCCAGATTTACAAAAAACCTTCTTAGATTTGCCTCTGAACTTAAAATAATTGCCTACGGTCTACTTATTATTGATTCATAAAAGATGTTGAGCATAAAAAAAAATGTTCCTTTTGCAGGTTCTGAGAATCCCCCATTTGTATCTTACACACACATAATAGGGGCTTTCCTTTCACAGAAAAAAAAAACAAAAAAAAAAAAAATCAAAAACTGGAACCCATTCCTGCAAAGAGGTTTTAGCCAGAGCCAAAGGAAAATCACCAGCACTGTAATAAAATATTTTTTTATTTACTCAAGAATAACTGACAAATTTGTATCAAAATGTCAGGAACAACTGGAAGAGGCATTTTCTTTTTCAATTAAGGTAAAATAGCATCACTGGCTTTACTGTATGTAGGCCAACAGTGCTTGAATGAGTAGTCAACCCCAAAGGTCCATTATAAGCCAAGAAAAAAACCCTGCTGTGATGTAAAATTTTTTTATCAAGATAAATTTAAGGGGCTTTTCCCCCTTATACTGCCAGCAAGATGAGTTTTCAGTCAGAATGGCAATGGACTGAAAGAGAGAAGCAAACTGCTTGGAAGACGAGATCACAGCGATGGTAGAGGAGATTGATGCCAGGCAACACGTATTATTGGGTGAACTATATATAGCTGGCTGCAAATTACTTATACATGGTTTTCTGCTAAGCCATACTTAAGATCAAAACTGGTCACAAGTCTGTTTTATAAATGAGCCCCTAAGTAAACAGCAGGCAGGTATGAAGCAACCAACCTTAAACATGTCACAGCTTTATGAACATAAACATGAGATTTGAGTGTGAAACATGCTTTAAATATCTTCCTCCGTAATGTAGTCACACTGAAAGACTGATAATTTCTTGTAGGATTTTGCAAATCATACAAACACATGCAGACTGACTCACCTAAGAAGGCCACCAGGTGGAGAGTAAGAGTAGCAGTGAAGTGTAGGGTACTGGGGTCTCAGCAGGAAGGAGAGAATAGCAGCAGTGCCTGCACCCAGAGAATGCCCGACTATCACCAGCCCATAGTGCATGGTGCCCTTGTTCTGTGAGAGACAGCCAGAGTCATTACATTCACAACAGCACACTTGTTACCGCAACGAAGATAGTCACTTAAAGAAATTGCCTCTGCTGTTGTTTGTCAAATAAATAGCTGTATACACTACACTTAATATAATAGTAATGTTAGACAGCTAGTGTGGCCTTGAATAAAGTACTACAGTGATGCCAATACAAATTCACAGTACAAATTCTCGTAAAAAGGGATCATTATTCAGCCTGCCATACTTTACACAGTATACTGAGTCATGTACCAAGTCTCTTCCAAAAGCTTGAGACAAAATCATTTCCTGCTCCAGTTTCTTCTTGATGTATTCTGCTGAGTAAACCATTCCCTGAGAGGAAAGAAAGAGAGAGGGATTCAGTGGGGGGAGGATGATGAGTGAGAAAGAAATATGGACAGGAAGTCTGTGTCATTGCTCTCTTATTAAAATACCCAGTGTAATTATTCTATTATTAACAACTTAAATGACCTTTGGAGTCTAGGATATGTGTTACTTGTTGAAAGTACACCATGGAGAACAAAGGAAAGTTAAAAGAGGAAAAATCTCAGGAGACTGTAAAGCGGAGAACATGTACTCCAGGTGAGTCGTTTAACCTCTGACCTTGTGGCCAAGCCAGGTCCCTTGCTGCTCCTCCACGGGCAAACGTTCAGAGTCCCCCGTCAGATCAGTCAGGGCGTCCTGATACACAAAAGGCAAATAAAAATTTTACAAAGCAGAACACACAAGTAGAGGTGGAGAGCATTTGTAAAAAGAACATCTTACTAATAAAATGTGCACAGACTAGGCACAGGAATCAAAAAAATGTCATTTTAGTCTCCTCTGCAAATTTGAGTGTTGTATAACTGTGGATACACCATAAGACTGCAAGCTCATGTAGATTACATATATTTAAGTCACTTTAACTTTACATTTAAGAAGTCATGATTGACATTCTGTTTCTTCACTTACATTAAGAACAATAAATGTGGACTTGAACCACTTTTCAAAACACACAGGTATCAGTGTGCTGACGTACCACTTATCTTATTGCAAAGGTACGTAACCAGTGTATTAATTAACAAAAAGTAGTGCCCATTATCGTTTCAAAAAATATGCAAATCATGTTTGTTTTTTTTCTGAATGTAGGGGACATTCTGGAATTTTTGGTGAAATACTACACCATCTCCCAAGGCCGGGATCGCAGTAAACACCTGCAAGGACAGCTTGGCTCAAAATAATCATAGACAGTATACAAGATGGACGTAACTTCCGGGTCTGAAAAGTGAAGCAAAAGCGAAATGCCTGCATTCTATTTAGTGGCCACCACGGGGCAATGCCTGTGGTTGCAAAAAAGACTTCCGGTCCTATACAAGTCATTGGGAAAACAGCTTTCTAACATGACCTCTGGAAAACCCTTTTCTGCTGAGTTTATGGGCTCAGTGACTCCTTTTTGGTCATTTTGTCAATCTTGGTCATACTATGTTTCAGAAAGGAGGATTGTCTGGGGTATGCTTGTCAATGAGCTCATCGTTAGCCAGTAAAAGTGTGGTTTCACAGTCAGACCTGCCCGTCTCTCACCACATCCAGTTTCCAAACACCAATCACGCTGTGGTGAAAACACTCATCTCCAGGCTTCAAAAATCTGTGGGTGACATCATGGTAGCTACATCCATTTTTTATACAGTCTATGAAAATAATGCTGCTGTAATCACTAGGGATTCTTTGCTTTACA
The DNA here is from genome assembly GCA_015106735.1 of Paratilapia polleni. Classification (NCBI taxonomy): domain Eukaryota; kingdom Metazoa; phylum Chordata; class Actinopteri; order Cichliformes; family Cichlidae; genus Paratilapia; species Paratilapia polleni. The sequence continues at coordinate 22,059 of VUQI01063569.1, read as the reverse complement.
TGTTCAGAAATACTGCAAATGCTTCTTTAATCTTTGTAACGAACTTGTAATGTTCCACTCTGCATTCATTCTTGTTTGTTACACTGATAAACTGGATGTTTTGAGTAGCTGGGAGCAAAGCTCAAATGGGATGAGAAGTGAGCTGCCTCTTAAAACACAATTTGCCATCATAAAAGCATGATTAATCTCTTAGCTGCTGGTTCAATTCAAGTTTAACACAGTACAGGAATTTTCACAAATGCTTATGTAAAAAAGCAGATAGGACATTTCTCTCTGAAGGTGGACTGTCCTGTTTCTGCTCTATGTGTGAAAAGGTGTGGGTGTTTGAGAACACTAAACCATGAGAACTTCACCTGCTTTGGAGGTGTTGGTGTTGTGAGGAACTGAAGAGAGCGGGGTCAGATAATATTTTGAGAGCATTAAAGAAATATTATCATAGAAACAAAAAAAAAAGAACCCAAAAAATAGAAAATCACCTTTGGTGAAAGGGTTCCTCTAATGCTGATGACAACTTTCTTTTTTGCATGATCCACTGCCACAAAAAACGGAGTCTCGTAAACCTGTATGAAGGATGCAGATTAAAGCAGAGTGCGCAGTAAAAACTGGTTAGAAAGTGAGAGGAACATGTGAGAGGAGAAAATGAGGAGAGGGCTAATAGTTGTGCATCATTGTTTCACTTGGAGCCCAGCAACCACAGCACAGTCACTGTCATCAAACCTTTCTACTTGGCACAGTGCACACTCATAAAAGGAATTTATAGATGGAAAGTCAGCGCAGGCTAGCTGCACTCAAATGCACTCTGGATTACAAATCATTGACATGTTGTAGCTCAAGTGCAAGTTTGAGAGCTGCAGGAATTCAAACAAATATAATTATGAGGAAATTAAATTTTCACTGTCATTAGGAAACTAATTTAACAACTATTTTTTCTAAACTGTATAGCAAGACATGCATTAAATGGAAAGTGATGGGGAATGACGCATAACTGGAGAGTAATTATTTCACTTTTAAAACTCCATTTGTACAGTAAGAGCTGAAGCAGAGCTACTGTAAGAAAAAGCTAAATATTTCACATCATGTGTTTGACTTGAAAACCTATTGTAGATCTATTCTTGATTTATTATTTGGAATTATTGAGACCTATATTTCTGGCTGTGACAATAAGGCCTAACAGTTCATCCAGCAATTTTTATGCACCAACTCAACTGCCTTATCATTTATAACTGAAGCCGAAAATCCAACTACATACTAAAATAACACGGGGTTAATACAACCCCTCAGCATTCCCTTCCTCGTCAAGAACGAACACAGTTAGTGTAGTAATAGAGCAACAACACAAAAATGTTTGTTCTCCGTCCACATAATGAACTGAAACAAAGTGTGACAAGCACATTGAGTAAATCACCTTGACACAGTGACCCAGGACTAAATATGAAGTAGGGTTGTGTCATATGGTGAGTGCAGAAATGCTGTAGTGAGGACACAAATGGCATACTTCCCCTTTACAGCTGCACCTTAAGAGTCTGTGCAAGACCACCTTCAACAGAATCTGCGACAGTCTTCCCAGGATGTTGACACAGGTCTCACTGTGTTGCCCCATATCTCCCCTTATTTCAGCAACTAGACTGTTGAGTGAATTGTTAGCAAAATAGATGCAAATGATGGCCAAAACTAAAAACTGAAGCCACTCAACAATTTGAGGGTAGTTCCTCATTTTTGATTGTTTATATCAGTCCTATGGGACATTGTATACAGGGCCCTAGGACTCTATGTGTAGAAAAGAGGGAGATATTAGAATATTTACCTAAAGCTGCTGAAGTTCTCCACAACACTTATCACCTTTTTTTTAATTTTTTTATTCAGGAAGTAAAGTGCAAACACATATGATACTTGTTGGACAGCACTTGGACTACTTACGGCATCGTGGCAGGAAGTGTAGACAATGTGGACTTGCTTGAGATCATTGTCCAGGAAGTGCCTGCGTATGGCCAGGATGTTACAGCCGCAACAATTGTCCTCCTCCACTGTCACAGACTGAGACAGCCGAGATCCAGACACAGATGTACAGCTGGGCAGAAAGAGGAAGATGAGAAGAAAACAGGATGTCAAACAAAGACAAAGAACAAATCAATGGTAGATTTTTTTTTTGTAAATAGTAGGTGAAAGAGACAAGAGAAATACAGTAAGTAGGTAAGATTACAGAGATATAATTAGTATCCCTGTGCAGGCAATCTGGGTATGAGTATGTGATTAATTCTACATTGCTTGTGCCAGTGAGTGGGTCTAACTAGAGTGGTATTGTCTCAGTGGATTACCACTTGGCAAGTGTTGACGCATGTGAAATTTGATCTGCACTGGAGAGGCTCAAGAGACACAGAAACCAAATGGATCAAAACTGTGCGGGTGTATGTTTGAGTGCTTACGGGCAGGAGCTGGCGAGGCGGCACAGCCCACAGGCAGGCTTCCTCATCAGGTACATGGGCCAACCATAAGCAGCCAGGGCAAAGAGCATATAATAGCACACATCCTTGTACATGTTCATCTCAGCCTGAGAGAGGAAAAGGCAGACAGATGGACAAACACACACACACACACACACACACACACACGCCTGCATCAGAACAACTTGAGACATCATTCAGATCTCCAAATATTATTTCAGTTGAGCACATACTGTGTTTACTGTGTGTTTGCTGTTGGTGTGGTGTGTTTGCGAGCACACACACTAGCAGTTAAAGAAGTATAGTCTTCAGAAAGTATAGTCTTGCAGAAAGATTTCTGTTGTACAATGAGATCTCATGAGACTAATTGTTGAATACGATACAACCCCCCGTACACAAAACTGTTGTATGTAGCCAATATGTGAAGGATGTTGAGGCTACATCTTCTCAGATTTTTCATGGATTTCTCACAATTTCTCCCATTGTCATTTCTGAAATACCTTGAAAAAAATAATGACATCCTGTGAAACCTTTATATAATTTTTAGATAAATCTCTTTGTGCAACGTGTGCAATCACTTTGCATTAACAAAAGAGCTTTCAAGGATAAATAGGACTCAGAAGAGCTTTTAAGAACAAGTTAAAATGCACGTTATATTTCTGTGGTCAAGTGTTTAATCAATTCTAAACCTTTTAACTTTCATAAGAGTCCAGAGGCCATGTTGTTTGGCGTGGGATAAAAACACAAGCCAGCCCTTTGTGAGTGCCTCACACAGAAGAAACTCACCGAGTTCTTAAGGTCCAGGTATCTAGTGTTACGAGTGACAGGCATTCCTGATAGGAAGGCTAAAATGTCATTGTTGGCCTTTGGAAGAGAAATAACAAAAAAATTATTACCATTACAGAATTTTTAAACAACAGACTTTTGCCTATTATAACAGTGATAGTGACACCTGGTCCAGGATGGCAGATCTCTTAGACCTCTGTCTCTGGCGGAGCAGTACCAGGCCAGCTATAATATCACTAGGCACAATGTCCAGGTCTCTGAAGAACTCTGCAAAAAGGCTGGCCACCTCTGAATACGCATCCTGTGAAAAGCAGCAGATGTCAGAACATGGCAGTGGGAGAGCTTAAGAACAAATAGGAGAATAAACTACACAAGTCCACAAAAGCCACATGCTATCATCATGTCAAATTCAAAGTTTTTATTGCTGCGTTCAGACTACACACTATTGGCAATAATGACCAGAAAGATGTAGGGAACAAAAGGTGGTGTCTGGAATGAAAATTTGATGTTTGATCCTGCCTCAAAATGTACTGGTAAAAATCATACCTGGGTATATAAGGAGAGGGATGTCTGGACTACCTAAGCTTAGCCTGCTGTCACCTGACCTGGACCTTTGTAGACTGCAGAAAAAGCAGGGTTGGGAGAGATGATCCTGTTCATCCCATATGGAAATTTGTTGGTAATAAATAAGGTAATACAGATTCTCAACTCAGTCAGCACTACCTTTTGCAAAAAAAAAAAAAAGGAGATAAGGTATTTGCTGATGACTGCAAATACACATCACCATAACCCTGTGCATGGCATCTGTCATATTTAACACCTGCCCACTGTAGCTGTACCTACTCACAGAGGAACCATGTCTTTTAATCTGTTCGTAAAATATAAAATATGTTGGCTAAAAGCTGATCGCGATCTCTCTTTAATTTCATGACTTCCGTTGTGCAGGGATTGTAATTGGAAAAAAAAAAAATCCTCTTAACTGTGTATGAGATTAGCTTTTTGATGACAGCTTGCTATTTGATTCAGTCTGGAATTAATTTACTTTTACATTCTTATTTCATATTAAAAGCTTAATGTCACTGGTAAGCAGCTGAGCAAAGCAGCTGTATGGCACAGTCTGGATTAATCCAGTCAGGGCTTATTCTTTGACTTTCTCACTGAACATTATACACAAGAAAAATATATCTCAGGTTTTATTCCTTTATGTTTTTCTTTCAACTCAAAGAGAAAAGGTTAAATGTTTGTTGTGACTTACTGATTGTGTATCCTGGGCTCTTGTGCAGCACATGAAGAACTTCAATCTTCTGCTCCAGCTGCTGGCCTGGCCTTCCTCTAGCCGGTGTCTAATTGAGAGGGAAAAACAACAACAACAACAACAAAAAAAAGAAGTTCTCTCATAACTGAATTTGTGTCAAAAAACACAGGTAAGATCTGATCTGATAAGTTGTCTTTCAAGATTTAACAAAGAGAAAAAGCGACTCCAGGAGCCTGTTACTACCTGAGTGTGTACGTAGTAAGGTTCCGCTGCCGCCGACGGGTTGCTTTCAGTTTGACGAAAGTCCGACCCGTGGGATCAAAAGTACACATGAGAGTAATGCAAACGCTGAATATTACCAGCCAGTTGCATACAACAATTCCTGCAGAGAATATTAAAATATTATTCAAACAAAACCCTTTTTAACTCAAAACTTTCTCATTCTCTTTTATATCCTGTTTCCCTCACCCAAAGCCAAGTTTTTGGCAGTGACATCAGAGCACGGCTGGTAATACTGGACAAGCCAGGCAATGCCCACGACAGCATATACAAGCTCAACCAACAGAATAGCTGGAGAGAGAAAGAGGGAGAGGGTGTGAGGAGAATCGTGATCGATATATGCTCAAACAGTGTAAACAGTGTTCAAATCTTAACTTGGAACCCAAAGTAATCAGCCACCTTGAATCCTACCTAGCATCAGCATTAACATTTACATTAACAAAAACACCCACGTCTTAGGATGTCTTACCTAGCCGTATATAGAGGACATACTGCACGGCTTCCCTGGGCTGTGTGTACAAAATGCTGCCCCTCATGCTCAACCACATGATGGCGCTTTCACATATAAGGCAGCTGACCAGGATGCCCAGGTACCCCCGGCCATGGTCCACCAGTGTTACAGAACAGGACTGGTCTGAGCCATACGGAAGGCCGAACAAAACTACGGACAGAACCACCAACCTAAAAGACAGGGGTAAGGAAGTAATCATTCACATATTTAAATAAAGATCTTCCTTCAGAGATCCACTGAGAAATAAAGCATTGAAAATGTATGCAAAAAAAAAAAATATCAGCTCTGTTGAAGAAAAACTGACTCACCATATGCAGTGTAATAAAAAAAGGAAGAGGGCGGGCAGCACCAGGTCATCACTGCCAACTGACCAGCGCCGCCGAAACATCACCATTCCAGGCATCACTGCCCTGCAGGAAAATTGGAGGGAGAGAGAGAGAAAACATCAGGGAAAAGGACATTAATGGAAACTATGCTTCTTTCGTTTCAGAATTCACTATGTCTCATTTCACTGCAGGTATTTTACAAGTGTTTCATCTAATGGCCCACTCAGCATCACGCCCCTACATGCTGCACAGTATACAGGAGACTCCTGCCTTTAGCTTCAAACGGCTAGAGCCGAAAAGAAAAAAGATAAACCACTGATAAACAAACACAGCACATGCATCTCCGAACCAAACAACATCCAGTTCATGCAAAGCTCAGCATCATCAGCACGACAGGGAAGTTGTTTTCTGCATTTCTTTTCCTGTTTCTTAAACTCTCTTCATGCTAAAACTGAAAGAGGGCTGCAGGGATAATAACAGAATAGACTTTTCACTGAGGAGAAGAGTGACAGATAATGGAAGGTGGAGAAGATGAGACCAAGTGGGTGAGGGGATGCGCAGAATGCACAAGACTTAATGTATAAAAAGAAAGAAAACCAGCAGTAACATATGATGTCACCATACTGGTTACAGCCATGTGAAAGAGCAGCTTTTTTGTTACTCTGGTCCTTCTTTCTTGCAAAAGCATTGCAAGATTACTCAAGTCGCTTTGGGCTAAACTGAAATGAACTGTAAAAGCAATGCATGGAAGGAATGAAATAGCAGGGAAAGAAGGAGCCACAGAGAGGCTGATGCAGGCCTTATGGTTTGGTTACAGGCTGAAGTATCCTTAATAGCTCCTGAATATTTGCTTTTTCAATTCAGTCAAAAACGTATGCCATCCCTCATGACAAAACCATTAACTGTACAGTTAGTACATCTATCTACAGTGATTAAGTGAAACAACAGTTTAAAGATTTCTTTATTGGTCAGTGTCCAGCCCTCCTCTGCTTTTTAGTATTGTTTTAGGACATTTGTTTCAGTTATTGAGAAACTGGCAGCACCTCCCTCATTCGCCAAAGTAATAATAGCTGTTAAAGTCTTACTGCATCGTGCCAGCAAAAAATTGAGAAAATTGCATCATTCCCCAGTTAAAGGTAAATGTAGCAATGTACAGAGATATCCTGTTTGGAGAGGATAAATGCTGCTGCAAACTATGCAGTGAAGTACATTTCAATGGGAGTGTTAAATGTAACTGCAGAGGTTATTTGGTGGGATCACAAATGAACACAATGCAAAACCTAGGCTGTTAACTCAAATGAATCAACAGGGGCATGGCTGTGTATTCATGCAGTAAAGTTGGTTCTAGTGGCAACTAGTAAGATTGGATCAAGTACAGGCACAACAACTTGGTGGTGCAGCAAAATTCTTCATTTGGCATTCCTTTGTTAATAATTTCCAAGTTTTTTCACACCTCTGTTTCCTGACTTTATGTGTCTTGTTCGTGTTGTAGTTTTGAACAGGACTTGTGCTTCACTCCAGTTAAAGTTAACTGGAGAAAATGGTCAGAATGTCTTTTACTTGAACATGTAGGGACACAATGGTCTGAATGTCATTCTACTTGTAGACCTTTAAGATAAAGTCAAAGGATGCATCAATCACTGGCATTTTAAGAAGGTGACTAAACAAGTTGTCAAAAATCGAATTTAACAACATTAGAAAAAGGCGGCCTCTCTGCTGAACATGGACTTGATGTGGGAAAAAATAAATAAATAAATAAAACATCACATTTCACAGTGTCCTCTCAAATGCAGCCCTTTTACTGCAAATAAAAAAGAAACATGCAAACTACAAGCTTCTTGACCTAATAATGATGATCGACGTGCAGATAATAGTCTCTGAAAGGACTCGCTTTTAAGGGAGATTATCAAAAGCTGTTACTGTATTGCACTAAAATGAATAAGGATTTTAAAAGAAAAACCGTCAGCACTAATAATCATATGTGGTATTATAGAAGGGTAACTGTCAAATTAAATGTAAAAGACCTGGACCACAAGAAACCTCCTCTTCAGTGATCTGCATAAGTGTTTTCTCTAACTGGATCATTCTAACCCTCCATATCAAATTACCACAAGTGTTAAAACAATATATTACTGTAGCTTAGCACTTTACAATGAAGAAAGACTGGAGGTTTCTTAAACAAAATGAGAGCTGCAAAGGATGCCATCCAGTTAAGCGTATCTTGTCAAATAAGCTGAGAATATAAACAAACAGTTCTTTTTGCATATAACATACTGTTCATGGTTTTTACTTCAACAAGAATCCACCTAATTACCTGAGAAGGAAGAAATCAAAGAAAAAGACATTCATTGAGCCGTTTGTGCTACCACCTACATAGCTCTCAGCAGGATGTGTAGTATTACACAAAAACACTGGCATTTTCTCTGTGAAGATCTGGAAGAGAAGTTGTTTTTTTTGTTTTTTTCGCTTCAACAAAACCTTCACTATTCTCTTAAAGCACAAGCAGTAACACAAGAGATTTTGTTGTCAGAATGGATTCCCGCGCCCTCCCTCTCTTCTTCTAAGTCTGCTGGACTTTTAACTTGTAACACATTTCAGGAATTTGCAGTCCAGTAGCTTAACAATAGAAAGACAAAAGTAAATGTTACATCTATTTAAAATTAAAGGGGGCCTATTGTACTCATTTCGGGCCCCATCTTCCAATAAGGAACAACATAATAGGTCCACTTTAAACTGAAACATATCTCACACTTTTCTACACCTTTATTCAGTGTTCATCAGTGAGTCAGATCTCTCAGTTATTCCATGGATAGATGCTCTTTGAGCTTAAACACCTGCACTTATTTGCATTGCCTGAATATAGATCAAAGGCTTCAACTACTGCTGAGGACAAACATAAAAATATGAACCCCTACACTCCTCCAAAGCATTGATTGTTACTTTTCTCTATCATCTACTGGGATTAAATGCAACTGACCACAGTTATTTTGCTGCAGATTGCTAGTTTGCCCACATTCAACAACTGGGTGCAGTACCAGACAATGGTTTGTCTACATTTGTGATAATTTGGGTCTTTTTTTTTTAACCAGGCAAACTGCCTCGTACACATGTAGCTTCACCCCACTGGTGTAGCTTCACCCTTTCCCACTACACCAGTGATCAGGAAAAAACATTGATGTAGACAATTCCAGCTTCAGAAATGTTTAAAAAAGGATTGCAAATGTTTTATATTTGATGATGAGCAACCACCAAATGTAAATGGGACACTTTTAACATGTTCCGTAATATACATAATATGTTGTAATATTACATCCACTGTTGTGCAGTACTGAACCCAAATGGATGAGATGGATATTAAAGTGTAAAAAAATAAAGCACTGTCTCTCTCTCTGTCTTTTGTCCTGTCTCCCTCTGCTCTCTTGCGTTTCCCCTCACCCCCAACTGATTGCGGCAGATGGCTGCCCCTCCCTGAGTCTGGTTCTGCCGGAGGTTTCTTCCTGTTAAAAGGGAGTTTTTCCTTCCCACTGTTGCCAAGTGCTTGCTAATAGCCAAAGCGCCTTGAGATGACTTTGTTGTGATTTGGCGCTATATAAATAAAATTGAATTGTTTCACAGCAGTGCTTCACAGAAGAAATAAAGATCCAGCAGTATCTCTATAAAACAGCCCTGCGTTAAATTGACTCCTCAACAATGTCTCGATCATGGCTCTGTAGGGGTGGGTGGCGGTGGCCTGCAAAATCAGGCGGTCACCCAGCGTGATGTCACACAGTGAGAAGATGGTATTCAAGGGTTAATTCAGAACCCCCACAGGGGCGTCAGGGGCTAAATTCGAGCCGTAATTTTTAACCTTAAACTCAAAAGGGTGTCATTTAAGTCCAGATAATAAATTCCATTTCCAGGGATAAAAAAAATTCAATAGGGCCTCTGTCGGTCACGGCTGAAATAGGCATGATTTCCGTGTAACATCTTTCTTAAATGGATAGCTGTGACGAGGTGCTGTAAAAAGGTCCAGCTCGCTTAGAGTACATTTGGCTGATTTTTCGTGTATAAGAGCCATACTGTGTCTCACTAAAATACATCCCGGAACCTCTTATCAGACTTCCTCACTTCACGCTGGCCTGATTGAACTGATTTTCTCTTTTTCGTTCCTTCACTGGCTTTATACCCTGTTAGTCTCTGTCCAGGTGGACATTTTAGCGGTCTTCATGATAATACGGATATACCCAAACCTTCCTGTGCTGGTGGATGAGGCTGGGTAAGCTTACTGACAGCCTGACCGATGACGTCACTGGCTGTTTTTGACAGTGGTCTTAAGGTGGGGGCAAGCTACACTGAATCCTCTCTTTACAAAGGGGGTTATAAATCTGAATAACTTTGAGAAAATAGATGCTAGACCTCGACCGTAGATTACAGGCGCTCCTGAGTACCCTGGGAGACCGCTACCTGCCTGCGTTTTGTAGTATGATATAAATCTTCTATTATCTAAAGCCATTTTTTGTTTTTAAGGCAGAAGTTTTACAGGTCTAAAATGTAGTTTCACTATGGTTTTCCCGTAAGTGAAATTCACTGTCTTGTTGTCTGCAACTTTTCGGATTTTTTGGCTGTCTTTTAAAATGGAGTCAAAAGCCTTAGTCACCTCACCACCTGTCTCACTCTTAACCCCTCTAATAAGCCTCTTAACACCCCCATAACTGCCTGGGTGTGTAGGGTCATAATAAACTTTCTCTAACTAGTGCTGCTCTGCCATCTGTGCTCCTCAAAGCAATATGGGACTCTGTAATCTTGTCTGATAAAACCAACAATTTATTCAATAACCCTTAAAAAGAGGGCACACCAATAAAGAGTTTAGAATATTTTTATTGAACATGAAGGAATTAAACGTATACAAAGAGTAAAACATTTTTATTTAAAATAAGACAATTAAAAAAAAACAGCTCACAGTAAGAAAAGGATGTTGTGACAAATAAAAAAAGAAACATCTTCACTTTAAGTTTTTAAATCAAACATTTCAAAAACAAAATGAACTAAATGGAAAAGGTTTTATTGCTACAAATTAAGAAACATCTTAATTTTTAAGTTTTTAAAAATCAAACGCACCATTTTAGGAAAAAGTTTTCATGATACAAATTAAGAAACATAGTAAAAGCTTTTGTAAATCACCCTGGTACACACCTTTTACTTTTCAATCCATAGCTTGTACTCTTGATCCAAGACAGTATCCACATGAGTTTATTTCACTTTATTAACTCTAGATTCAAGGTCATTAAGAGCCTGTTCAATGTCCACTGCTTCTCTAAGCTCAAAGAAATAAGCTTCAGCCGCTCCCCTGAGCTGCACTGGGTTAGGTATGAAACCCTCCAACCGCAAGATTTTCTCTAGTGTGGGTATAAATCTTTATCCAATCTGAGAGCTTGATGAGCTCCAAAACAGCAGTTGGAAGTAGCCCCCCGGTCTCATCCAGGTGAGGGCTTCACTCGTCTCCCCCTCACTGGTGGAGAGGGTCAGCCGGATGCAGAGAGTACAGCGGGTTCAGCGGCTTGTAGACCGGCTCCTCCTCAGTCCACAAGTCCTCCGTCAGGACAGCTGACTCACTCGCAAAGACGTCCGCAAAGACATCCGCAAAAACGTCTGCAAAAGCCCCGTGTGGGGGAGATGAGATCGTCATCCCCCAGTGCAGATCGACATCCCACCCATGGAGTGCGTGGGGTGACAGCGGTCCCAGTAAAGCATTTCAGAGGTCCATACCTCGGGAGGTTGGTGTAATCGGAGTTCTGCCACTCTCCAAGGTCTCTGGAGCTGGTGAAGCCATGGTTTCAGGGGTCTGGTGATGAGCTGGTGTGAAGAGGAGCACTGGGAGGCTTTTAAGAGAACCGGGGTAGGGTGAGGGACTGGAGGGTGATGAGAGCAGAGCACTGCTTAAAAGTTTAGAGTTCTTTTCACAAGTACAATTTCTCTAGCATTCTGGCTCTGTTTGAAGAGTTCTTTAAAGCTTTCTGCTTTCTCATTCATCATTTTAACTCATGCCTTCACGGGAATGCGGAGTAATGTTTGGAAAATACCTCCTTGTGAACCATAGTAGTCTAACACAAACTCGTCTCTTGATTCCTTCCCCTAGGTTGGCTCTGTAGTACCATTTACCGAATGGGGTGTTTTTTGTTTCCCACATGCTGAAAGTCACCACTTTCGCACGTGGGGGCGCCACCGGAAATTCTTCTTCTTTTGTTCTTGATGCACTGGTTTGTGTCTGCTGGTCTTTCCTCCTCGGTTCGCACCGCTGTTGCACCTCCACAGCCAGGCTTGCTTGAATCTCGGGGCTTACAATGAGCATCAATACAGCCCAGTCTGAAGCCGTCAGACTAGCTTTAGCCGATAGGGGGTTGAAGCTTTCTCCAGCCTTTAGTTGGTAGAAACAGAGCTTGCTGGCTCTGTAATTAAACGAAACCCCAGACGCACCCGGCTTCTAACACCCATTGCCCTTGAAGGGCACTAGCCGGTGGTGTTTGGACCTTGCACAAATGGTAAATGGTAAATGGACTGGTACTTATACAGCACTTTTCTACTCAGTTTTGAGTACTCAAAGCACTTTGTACTACATGCCACATTCACCCAGTCACACACACATTCATACAGCCCTTTTATCTATACTTAAGCACTTAGCTAACGTTCACACACACACTCGCACACTCCAATGAATGCATCGGGGGCAATGCGGGGTTCAGGATCTTGCCCAAGGATACTTCGGCATGCAGACTAGGGGAGCCAGTGATCAAACCACTGATCTTCCGATTAGTAGATGACCCGCTCTACTTCCTGAGCCACAGCCGCCCATTATAGCCCAAATGTAGCAAACGTTTCTTCGGTGCTGCTTCTGACGCTCAGTAGCTGGTAACGGGGGTCTGGCTGATGAGTGCTACTTGACAGGATCTCTTGGCCATGATGATCACAGGTTTTTTTTTTCCTTCTCTTTTTTTCGATATTTTTCTCCCTCTGAAAGTAATCCATATTTATTAAGCACAACTCCCTCCTCAATATTCTCGTCAGAAAGACAATAAAACCGTCCATGTTTTTCATTGGCCAGTCCATGTTTCTCTCGTTCGAGGTGCTGTGAACTTCCAGTTGTCACTCTGCTGTCTTGGGGAGATGATGAAGAAGAATGTCTAAGTCTCACTTGATTAGGATGTTTTTTTAGGGATTA
>VUQI01063568.1:22967-34613 GCA_015106735.1 Paratilapia polleni | reverse complement strand
TGTGTTGGTCCCCCTTTTGCTGACCATACGCAACAAACTGCGATGCATCATTGAGCCTTGGCTGCCCATGACCCTGTCGCCGGTTCACCACTGTTCCTTCCTTGGACCACTTTTGATAGATACTGACCCCTGCAGACCAGGAACACCCACCAAGAGCTGCAGTTTTAGAGATGCTCTGACCCAGTAGTCCAGCCATCAGAATTTGGTCCTTGTCAAACTCGCTCAAATCCTTACGCTTGCCCATTTGTCCTGCTTCTAACACATCAACTTTGAGGACAAATGTTCACTTGCTCCCTAATATATCCCACCCACTAACAGGTGCCATGATGAAGAGATAATCAGTGTTATTCACTTGACCTGTCAGTGGTCATAATGTTATGCCTGATCGGTGTATATAGTCTAGATATCGGCCTGTCACAGGTATATTGGTATTGATGCACTTGATGTCCAATACAGCTGTCTACAGCACATGTAGCAGAGCATGCAGCTGATGGGGAGAAAAGTGGTGCCTTCATAGAAAGCTGCTTTTAAATACAGTGCTGGAAAGATAATTAACAATGACCCTTTCATTTTCCCTTATGTATATACATGTATGCATAAAGAATATTAATGTGTGTGAATTTTTTACTGCTAAAGAAAAAAAAAGCTGAATTGGCCCTAAAAATCATAGCAACCTAAGAATGCAAATATTTGATATGCTGAAGAAAAGAATTTCAGTAAATTCTTAATGAACTTTTATAAAGTGAGCAAGAGAAAGAAAGGTCATATTAACACAGGAGAAGCAGAGATATCCTGACTTTCAGTCACTGGATCCTACACATTCTAACATGCAACTTTAAAGTGTTTCTCCAGACAGTGTCTGCCTGATAAATGTCCACATCTTTAAAACTTCATGCCCACAGTGTGTAATGTATAGCCCATCTACCAGTCAGTTGACAGCACTTGATTTATTTTCTTGATTTATCTAGAAACCCCCCACAAAAAGCTACAGAGGACAATATAAAATTGGTTTATAGGATGATGAATTGTTTGCATGCCTCTTTATTAAAGGATAAAATAAGCTCTGATAATGAGTGACAGTCTCAATCGATAATTAAGTTTGGCAGAACCAGTGGAAAGTGCAACCTGCACACCTCACTGCCTGATAACTTCACACAATTATTCATAGTCGCCTAAAAGGCTCTAACTGGATGATCATGTTTTGAATATTGTGTTTCTACACTGCCTCTCACAGTGCAGGAATGATCAGATTACGACAATCTGAGAGGAGACTGGCCACCGTCAGTCAAGCAGCATGTACATGATTTTAAATGTGGAATCTAACAAATGTTGAAGGAACAAAGAAAGAATTACACCCTGAAGATTTTTCTTTTAATAATAACACGTAGTTTAACAAAGACAATGGAAATTAAAGTTACATGTCTTTTTTGCAGGTACTTGGAACTTAGGTGTGTGGCTATGCATGCATGTGTGTGACTGCGAGAGAGTCAGTTTCAGGTGTTTGTAATGAACCCCAAAAAGTCATGTCTGCTACCTGAGCCTTCTGTCGTCCACCACGGCTGACAGATCAAAAAGAAAAGGGGCAGCGTGGCGCTGCTGTTCTTTATGCTTGGTCAACCTTTATTCTGAGCTCCAACTCAAAGCTGAAAATTCACCGAGAGATCCTGTCAAGTCCAATATGCAAGTTATTTCTCAGACATACGACATCCTTGCTACTTTTCAAAGACAGAGTGTGTGTAATGTACTTTAACTGACACTGACTACTGGATTCACTGTAAGGTCATTTCAACTATGCTCTGCTCAAAGGTGGATTAAATCCTCATGGGTACAGCCGCACACACAGTCGGGCTACTGCTGATCAGAAATTAATGGCTAGCCAGATTGCCTGTCGAGTACAACGTCTTCATCCAGTCTCAAGTCAGTCACACACAGGCCAGACAGAAGGCGACTCCTTTAGCCCTCACCAAGTGAAATCCACCACATGGGAGCTTTAGATGAAGCTCTCTCAGATCTGAGGGCACAGAGTGCTGTCTGGGGTGGGGCGTTTAGTCTGTTCTGGTGTTTTATACTGATGCAATTAAATGAAGGAAGCTGTAGAAACTTTAAAAGGCTGTAACTGCGTTACCACCGGTTCTGTGTGATGAAACTAAGGGATGAGGTCTCTACTTACAAACTTGTAGAAATAGAGATGTGCTTCATTATTCAAAGATCCAGTCAAAACAGATACTGGCTTAGAAAGGTTTCTCCATCAACATCACTAAACTGTCTGTCTGCTTTAATTGTAGCTGGTTGGTAATGTATGGGATGTAGAAATCCCAAGCAATGTCTTCACAAAATTCCAAGCATAAAAACACTTAAATAAAATGAAGACTAGAAAAGCTTTGTGAGGGTGCACTACGACAGGTAACATTCTTATCATACTATAATGCACAAAATCTTTGTCTGAGTGTTTGTTTCTTTGTCCGACAACTCCTCCTCCACGATCAGGAGTTGAGCAATCAAACTTGGCACACAAGTGCATCATAGACCTCTGAAGGATCTTATCTATATCAAATATTATGACATCATCATGTTGCCTAGCAACCTCCTAGCAACGTGCTAAAATGACCCTTTTTTAACATACATGCACCTCTAACATGAATGAAAGCATCATATCATTTTTATTTCAGGACAACAACATCTAACTTGTATCCACAAAACTTCCTGGGGGCCACTATAGCTCACTTGGTTGAGCAGATGACCCATATGCCCATACGCAGGGGCCTGGGTTGGAGTCCGTACCAGACAATTTCCTGCATGTCATTCTCCCACACTCTGTCAACTCTCTCCACTATGCTGTTTAATAAACGCTAAATACCAAAACATAAATTTTTAAAATAAACATGAAACTTCATTTTAGCATCCTGATGGTGTCACAATATATCATGCATAACTGAACAATTTTTTGCATTTATGCACCTACAACACCTTATGAAAGCATCCTATCATTTTTATTTCACAGACAGCATGAACAGGCCAAACAATATTGTAGCATGGACAAGTACTAAGCACACCTGGTCCCAACCCACATTATCAGACAAATAAATGTGCATAACTAATGATGGTGCTACAAAAAACATTGTGCGGTCATGCATGTAAAAAGTTACACTGAACCAAATATCATTCCAATTCATTCAACAATTAAGGGCATTTCACTCAAATGTAAACATCAAGATTTTGATACATCTGATTGTACCATCAGTAGAGCAATGTTAGAGTCATTGTTATGACTAACAATGAATAGCAGCCTGCTATATAGATTTCTAGCTAGGACTAGTGCTGTGAAAATCAACAGTAAAGTTTTACATTAATTTATCATTTCAGAGGTCAGCTCAAAGCCAACAACAATAAATTAAACATAATAACCTCTTCCAGAGTAAGTCCTGGTATTTTTATGAATCTTATTTACATGCAGTACCAGTTCTACTCTGTTGAGGACTAAAAGAACTTGCATCATTCATACTGAATAGTGAGGCGGCCCACAGCACTTAGCGCTGGGCAAGTTAATAAATAAATAAAAGGTAGGATTACAAGGCTAAATGGAGAAAATCAAATTGCCTGACACAGCAGACACATACTGACTGTGAGGGCCTGAGTGTGCTTTTCAGAGTTGCACTTCACATGATGTTCATTCAGTCTTTCAAAAAAACCATAAGATACCATGGATTAATGGTGAAATATCATCAATGCTGGAAGGACAGTGACGAGTAAGGAGGACACAAGATTAAAACTGAGCGACTATATGAATGAAAAAACTGCTTGCACTCACAAATCGAGACAAATAGACAGTCATGTCCTGTAGAAACAAGAGGATTGAACTTGACATTATCAGCTTTAACAGAATTAGAAAAGCTGGAGTGCTTAGTGTCTGGACTCAGCATTGTTCAGAGTCTGAGACGAGTGGAGGAAAGGGATGAAACAACAGGAACTAATGTAAAGTAAAAAGAGGACAAGAACAAACAGAGGCATTAGGTTATAGAGTATTTAAAATCACGAGAGGAAAAACTGTTTTCTCCAGATGCAATAAACCACACTGGCAAGAAAAGATGGATTAAATAATTTAACAGTGAAACTATTAAGAGAAACATTAACAGACTTAAGAGTGAATGCAAATTAATCTAAAAGACTCCCCATTTCTTTCTGCATTTGAAAGCAGCTAATTCATCATCAGTGTTGCTACCTGACAGTCAGTTGTACACTTTGTGAATCAGTGCATTAGTCTGGCAATTATATCACTGTTTCATTACTACAATTACAGTAAAACAGCATATATCAGAGTGAAGTTAACTGAAATTTCCCATTGACATTCCATTTGTTTTCAGGTGAATAGATTAATCAATAGCCAACACAAGACTAAAAAACATTTTGTAATGGTGGCGTTTTGGGGGGGGGGTCTGCTGACACACAGAAATCAAAAAAGCGGCTCACATCAATTCCAGCCATCCTTATTCCAAATTTAATTTCTCTTTTAGCCGTGTGTCATCGAGATTAATCAGAATGAGACAGTCACCAGTTCAGCAGAATAACCGAGACGCACAGGGACCAATGATAAAAGGTGACACACAAAGGGAGGCGATTTACTGGCATGCCATTAAAACTAAATAAATCAGCATAGAGCAGATGGAAGGGGAGGGGGCTGCATACACATTCTTAGTGCTACTTGCAGACGAGAAAAGGTGCTTACACACAATTTGCATTAAAAAATTTTTGTCCATTAATGGGCCACTATTAATCAAACTAGTGCAGTAATTAATCAATTATGTCCAATTGTATCATTCCCTGCTCAAAATGGCTTATTAATATAAGAACGAGTGTAATTTTAACATTATTAATGTAAAAAGTGGTAAAAAGGATGATTTGTAAACATGCCTGCCAGGGCCTGGCAGAATTTGGACTTTTGAAGTCAGCACCATTAGCAAAATTCAAGAATTAATAATTAAGCAAAATTGGCTCTTTTTTTAAATTATAACATGACATTTTTCAGGAGGATCACTTAAATTTGGTTATCAAAAGAAGTAATAGAGTAATAGGGACATTGTTCTTGAATTACTCTGCCCATTTGTTTAATTTACTGACCAATATAAAGATAAAAAGAGCTTTTGTTTTAGAACAATCAAAAAGGTTTAGCTTTAGTTCCCAACTCCTTTTCTGTTGCACATAATGTGCAGAAAAAAAAGTATCACAGAATCTACACATTTTGGGTGATGTGATTAGTGTTTCATATTACAAATGAGCATAGTGAGACATCACCCTGCACTCAATATTCAATTATTTGGCTTTTTTTTTTATTTTTTTTTTATTTTAACCTGTTAAAATAAACCCTAAATTTAACATCTGTTCCCATATTACACATCTGGTTCCAAAGGGTTAAGGGCAGAGGGTGGTTGTAAGATCTAGTTTAGTCCTTTCTGGAAATGCACTTGATTTGAATTCCCCTCATGACATAAAGTAGGCCCACGCTGGTACCGCTGCAGACTGCTGGTTTCCATGGCAACCATCTACTGATTGGTCAGGTGGTTCTTTGGCAGAGAGGACACAGACAGAAAGAGTAAGTCTCCCAGAGGCTGTTGAGAGTCAAACTGTCTGCCCGTCTTGGATTCATTAAAGGCCATTTTGCTCAAATTTATAATTCATGACAGAGTGCGCCATGTCAACAATCTAACCAGCAGTGCTTATGCAACTGTAGCTGGAAAACTGTTTTTTGGACACCCTTCCAAAGGTTCAGGATGATATGTGGATTTGATAGCTTAAAGAGTTCATATGCAGCAAAACACATGTGGGCTAATACACATATTTACAGTATTGCCTTTTTAGGAATTTCTGCCTGACAGACATCATAAACAAATGATGTTACACTTGATTATTGATTCTACAAACTGGGACCACAAAATGGTCCTACAAACTGGGAAGGAGAACTGTACTGTTTTTAGAAACAGGCACAAAAAAAATGAGCTTCTGTTCTTTTTGCTTTCTTGTCAGTTGTTTGATGTGAGAACTGTCACTACTGTCTAAAAACAATCCACTGCTACAGTCAGCAGGATGTTAGCTCAGCTAGGTTGCAGAGGACTGAAGTCAGTCCCAGCTGACACTGTGCAGTCAGTTACAGGGCCAACACATAAAGACAGAAAACAATCACATTCACACCTACTACCAATTTAGAGTTGTCAAATGACCCAACCTGCAAGTGTTTGGACTGTTTTTTTGTGTAGTGTGAAGTTTGTATGCTTTAAAGGTGCTTCTAGGTAGATTTTTATACCTTTATAAAGTGCCAGGACAACTGTTTCCTTTTTTTCCTGTTAAACGGGTTTTAGGCAATACGTAAAAATCCAATAAAAAAATCCAATAACAACTAAGACAACTGCTGCAGCTTGATATTTAATATAAAAATATGTGTGTTGTCAAGATAAATTATTATTAGATAAATAATGAACATATTTCCCAAGATGTTAAAACTGTTTCTGTAAATCTACCATATTCTGTGACAGCTGGCCATCCTCAAAGTGACGTTCCACATAGTCTGTAGACAGGAGATTGCTGGGGGGAAAAAAGATTGGAAAAAAAAATGTGAGCCAACAACAACAACAACAACAACAGGTACTTGAAGGGTTTTAAAAATTACTGAAAAAGTCACTGTCAAAATAAGTTCCTGCTACTGTAGTACTGAATCTCTTTTACAGCGGTCTCAACTTTTGTTTACTTGTCCCTTCATAGAAATAAATACCATAATGTCATAAATAATTCAAAAGTATTAAAAAGTGTGTGTGTTTCAATTTACTCTGTTGTTCTCACTATAGTATCAGTACAGTTTACTTCATTGTATTGCTTTACTCAGTCTGAATACAGCCACACCATCTGTTATTTATCAATGTTGAGCTGGCAGCCAGTCTGTATACCATGTGTGAGTGTGAATATAGTTGTGTCAATGACTGCTGTAAGCAACCTTACAGTGTCGTTTAATGGGTCTGAGGTAAGCTTTGCAGGCGTGTGTTGACTCACTGGTTGAGTTCCAGGTCAAGGATGAAGGATGTGCCAAAGGCCTCCACCAAGAAGCTGCTCTGGGCCAGATGGATCGGCTAAGAGAGAGACAGGGAGAGAGAGGAAGGAAGAGAAGTGTGAGCACTGTAGAAGGCATAAATATTGTAAGGAAAAAGGCAGCTGCAGTAAAAACTTTGAATTTGAAGTTGTTTCCCATTTCTGATACTATAAAGAAACAGTCTGGAACACGGTGTGTTTTAAACACTGCACACATTTGAAATCATTGGCCTTATTTCATCACTCTCAATTTTTGTTGCGCTGTAACCCAAATACTCCCTACATCCAATACTCCGTTTACAGTATGTGCTGTACTGTATACCCCTCTTTATAGCATACTACTTTCCGATTAAGACATACAAACGCAAACGTTTTATACTAACAGAAACTGGTGAAACACTTTCACCCACAAACATGAATAAAACTGCCAAATGCCAACCTTGAAACTGGCAACCAATGATGTTTTAAGCCAACATATTCTAAGGTCTGTGTTTACTAAAAGTGTGACCATTTACAGTTTTTGTGGTGATGCTTGTTGTTGTTTGTCTTTTTGGATGCAGCAGTTGCCTGATCAAGTATGATTTTCTCCTACGGAAGACAATAAAGTAGTCATATTATACCATACAGCACTTTGGGGCAGGCTTTAGAGTTAAAATGTTGAACTTGTTATGAAAGCGTATTTTACAAATCCAGCAGAGAGAGGGGAAAACCAGTACTTACCAATATTTGAGACATGCTTCAAGCCCCCTGGCAAATCCAGCTTTTACCAATTGTACAGCAAAACATCTGTCACTGTAGCTGTTAAATGTTTGCTTTGTTCACCACCTAGTTGCTAACTCTTTCAGTATGCCATTTGAGTTTTTAGAGCTGACTGAGAAGGATGCTACACAAGCAGAGGAAATGAAACAAAACACAAAAGTCAAGCTAAAAGCAGCTAAAACTGTCTTCCCTGTGGTTTTATCACTGCATGTGAGCACTTTAACTGTCACATTGTTCTGATAAATTATTGTATAAAATTATGCCAGTTATACTTAAAGTCACCATCTGGAGTTTTGACCACCATCAGTACTTTACAGCAAATGAACTGAATGACAACCCAATTCAATTTTACACTTCTGAGCTGATTAACAGTTGTGGCAGTGAAGATGCCATGTCTAAAACATGGCATCTTCTGTTTTCACTCACCCCTCATTTCTTTATATTTTGCTAGCAAATAGGAAATGGGTGCAGCGATTTATTGAAACAAGTGCAAACATAAATGGAAATACAGTATATAAGACAAAAACACAGTCTGTATCATTCTAATGAGTGTGAAAGTCAATATTCAGTATGACTACCTTTATTCTTCAACAGTCTGAAATCTCTGACGCAAGCTTTCTTGTCATTTCTTTAAGTAGTCTTCAGGAATAGTTCTATAGTAGGGAATGACCCATACACTTACAAATCTTTTAGTAGTATGTGCTGATGTTGTATTCAGTGTGCACTATAGGCATTTTTCTTCTTTTGAACTGTAAGGATGTGGTCAAAAGTCTAATACAGACACTTTTTATTGTATTACAAATTCACCTCAGAGGGCTTTACATTTCAAACGACCTTATTTCTTAAACCCTCAATACAGTCAAAAGCTTCCTTACAATAAAAGGATTATCCTTCTTCTAAGTAGAGCCGATACGCAGTAGACGCTATAGGTGCCAGAGCAAATACACGCAGCAGCTGTTAAATTACAATATGAACAGTCTATGTTTATGTCTCATGTTTCTGTCTGCAGAAAGGACAAATGAACTGCAGATTAAAAATAAATAAATAAATCAGAAGACTTCCAGTGATGTGCAGTAGGATAGAAGTGAAGAATGAGTATTCAAAGCTTACTTTTAGATCAGTAAACCCTGCATATTGTAATTCATACCGCAGTGTAGCACTGATCCCAGACACTGACTCAGACAAATGACTCACTAATTTACTAATCATTTCATTCCTTCATGAACCTATGAATAAGATTGTGTGAAAAAATGTGGCAGAACATAATGAGCAGACAGTAGTGGGGAGAGAAAAGTGGTGAATTAATCTGCATGTGTAGAGAACTAAGCAACAAAGGCTTGAATAATAAAAAAAGATGTCCTCCTTTAGGAACCTTTCCCCGGAGGCAAGACATCTTATCCATCCCAGAGGCTTTTGGATAAAATTCTGTGCTGGGGCCCATTGTCCCTGTCTAACCTTGCTCCAAGGTGAGCCCAATCCATATTGTAAGACAGAGTTCTGTGGTAGCTTCCATCAGTACTCACTGGCCCGCTGCAAGGCAGGTCTCATTAGTAATACCCTGCACTCTCTGCAAACCACTTAGTATCAATCTAAACCTCCACTGGGTTCATATACCATACAGTAAAAAACCACAATGGGGCTGGTGAGCAACAATAAGAATCCTCCGTTAGCACTCTCACTATATTTTTCTTATTTAAATTTTGCCAATAATTCAGGCCACACTGTATCTCAGCTCCAAACAGAAAGTACACCCTCTTTAAGGTTTTGCGTATCAAGGCATAATAAAAATAATCTGGGCCTTAGCAGGTCTTAAAATTAGGTAAATATAACCTCAGATGAACTATAAAACATGACATATTACACCATGTCATTATTTATTTAACAAAAATTTTGCCAAAATGCAGAAGCAATGTGTGAAAAACTACTTCCATAGGAATTAAGAGGGTAAGTAGCTGCTAATCAAATGCACTTGATTAAGTGATCATCAGCAAGTGTGACCACCTCTATAAAAGCAGAGGTTTTGGCAGTTTGCTGGTCTGGAGCATTCAGGTGTGTGTTAACACAATGCCAAGGAGGAAAGACATCAACAATGATCTTAGAGAAGCAATTGTTGCTGCCCATCAATCTAGGAATGGTTATAAGGCCATTTCCAAATAAATTGAAGTCTATCATTCGACAGTGAGAAAGATTATTCACAAGTGGAAAACACTGAAGACCACGGCCAATCTTCTCAGAAGTGGATGTCCCAGCAAATTCATCCCAAATTCGGACCGTGCAATGCTCAGAGAAATTACAAAAACCCAAGAGCTACATCCTAGACTCTACAGGCCTCAGTTAGCCTGTTAAATGAAGTTCATTACAGTACAATTAGAAAAAGACTGAACAAATATGGCTTGTTTGGAAGCGTTTTCAGGAGAAAGTCTCTTCTCTCTAAAAAGAACAGCAGCATTGCTTAGGTATGCAAAGTTGCATCTGAACAAACCACAAGACTTCTGGAACAATGTCCTTTGGAGAGACCAATGTGGAGATGTTTGACCATAATTCACAGCGCCACACAACCAAACACAGCATATCAGCACAAAAACCTCATACCAACTGTCAAGCACGGTGGTGGAGGGGTGATGACTTGGGCTTGATTTGCAGCCACAGGACCTGGGCGCTTTGCAGTCTCCGAGTCACCCATGAACTCTTCTGTATACCAAAGTATTCTAAAGTCAAATGTGAGGCCATCTGTCTGACAGCTAAAGCTCGGCCAGTATTGCATCATGCAATAGGATAATGACCCCAAGCTGATATGTAAAACCTCAGAATGTTTTTTACCACGACTGCATATAAATGACAAGTTGTGCAATCACAAAGTTCAAGTTCACCCATTAAAAAAAATTGCCTCATCTCTTCTCCAAGCTTATCCTTGTGCACCTCTGAACCACTTCCAGTCATATTTTCATATCGTTCCCTAGACGTCATTCCCACTGGATATGAGTGCTGGGTCTCAGAGCTAAGACCCAGAGACCAAATAAGAGTTTTTCAGTGGAAGGGCCCACATTGTTCAAAGTTAAATTCAGAGCATTAAGTCAGGAGTCCAATCACCAACGTGTTCCTCACTTCAACATTCATGGGGCTGTATACTGTCAATTCCCTCCTACCTATTAATGCAGACATCTATTGTACCATTCTGAATCTAAAGGGAAAACACTGTGCATAAAGAACCCAAACTGTGGCATGTGCCATCATGCTACCATGTGCCAGCATAAAGCGCATTGGAAACTGATGAGTTTTTTGGCCACACCAGCACAATCTTCCCTCGCTGACCTCCTTTGCAAAAGGAAAGTGAAAGGTCAGCATTTTGATACATTTTAATAAATGTTTATTTAGGCCTATGATGGTAACAGTTCACGTCCTAATGATGACTTTGGTGATTTGCGTTACAGCAAAGTGTTCATTTTAATATGTCAGTCCATTATATATTTATAAATGTCACATATCCGCATTTCATAATATGCCATGGTGTAGAACTGGTAAACATGCCCTGTGCCTTGTTTCTAGCAGCCCACCCTGCTAAAGAGCTAGATATTTCCTTCAGGGGATTGTAGGGACCAAAAACAAGCTAAAAGATAGTGACTCATGGTAATGATAAATAAGCTATTCTTTGCTGACATGTTTGCCATATCATATGCTGGTATTGTGTTCACAAGTTGTTTTTTCTGCCCTTCAAAAAAAAACAAAAAAAAAAAAACAAAAAAAAAAAAAAAAAAAAAAAAAAAAAAAAAAATTTAAAAAAAAAAAAAAAATAAAAATTGTTAAAAAAAAAAAAAA
>VUQI01063568.1:0-11129 GCA_015106735.1 Paratilapia polleni | reverse complement strand
AAACAAGAACATTTTATATATATATATATATATATATATATATATATATATATATACATATATATATATATACACACACACACACACACACACATATAAAAACTTTAACTCTTGAACATAAAGAGATGCTGAGTTTGAATGAAGCAGCTCTTGGTTCAAGTAAGGCACTTTCAATTGCAGCATTGAAGCCTCGGCTTATTCAAGGGAATTAAAAAATGGCACCGAAATCTTATAGCAAAAACTATTCAAAATATTATTTCTGATACTTTTACTCCACTGTAATTTACTGCTGTACAAAGCTGCAGCAAACTTTTACTGAACCGAGTTAAATAGTTCCACTATTTTGCATCTCTGTCACATTAGTACACAGTCTGTGTTTCATATCCACTCCGAACCCTTTATCACTCCATATTTGCTGCTACTGCTGGTGCCGCTGCTGCCTCTGTCTGTGTCTGCCCTGCTGGAGGCCTGTCTGTTGGTCTGCCGGTGTTTACGTTCACGGTGAGGCTTGCTGTGGTTGTTAGTGTGGCTCTGCAGCTGGATGTAGGTCTGATGATCAGCCTCCAGGATTTTCTGAGGCTTACCGTTGTCCTTATGAACAGCTTTGGGCGCATCTCCCTTCCCAGCTCTGCACTGGTTTTCATCATTATTGGTGTACTGCTGACGTTCCTCTTGGGCAATGTTCACGTGGTTCTGCTGACATGCCAACTTGGCATTAGAGAGATCAGTGATGGGTAGTGGTTGGCTGTGGTTCCCTGTAGCTACCAGAAGAGGCTTGACGGCGATGTTGTACCCTGGTGGAGCCACTGGTGCATTCCAAGAGAAAGGGTAAGAGCTGTAGTCATCCTCACTCAATCTCGCCTCATTAAGAGCTCCTTGTCCCCTTGCCAGCCTGTATAGCTCTTCATCTGGGAGCTCCACCTTGCGGGACTGTATTATCTCACACATGGTACCTATGCCCAGGTGAAGGATCTCCCATATATTGAGTGCCAGACAGAGCACAGAGACTGTGTACATGATGATTAGAAAGATTGTCTTCTCAGTTGGCCGCGACACAAAGCAATCCACGCTATGAGGACAGGGCAGATCTGAGCATACGTAGGTAGCAGGTACGGAAAATCCATAGAGGGCATACTGACCACAGAGGAAAGCAACCTCCAGCAAGGAGCGTACCAAGAGCTGGAAGACATAAAGGCGCATCAATCCATCCTGTTTGATACGATGACGCCCATCATGGCGAACCTTGACTTTTACTTGTCTGTCACCGCTGCCTCCCTTTGCTGCTTCCCCACCATCGCTCTCTATCTCTGCCATTTCATAGATCATTGGGTCTTCCTCATTGTCATCTTCAGCTTCTTCAATGCCCCTGTGCTGCTTTCTGCCTGCAAGATAGTGCTTCTTGGGTTTCTGTTGGGAAAATCCATTCACTCCCCCACTTTCTGCCCGCTCCTCTGCCCGAGCAATTTTGTTGACAGCGTAGCCCAGGTACATGAGTGAAGGCGTGGCCACCAGGATAATTTGGAAGACCCAAAAGCGGACGTGTGAGAGTGGAGCGAAGGCGTCGTAGCAGACGTTCTCGCAGCCTGGCTGTGCTGAATTGCAGACAAACTTACTCTGTTCATCGTAGTAGATTGACTCTCCTCCTACGGCTGTGAGCACAATGCGGAAAACAATGAGGACAGTGAGCCAGATCTTGCCCACAAATGTAGAATGGTTGTGGATTTCTTCCAGCAGGCGAGTCAGAAAACTCCAGCTCATGGTAGTGGTGGGGAAACTACAGCAAGAGGCAACATATACCTCGTCTTATTCCCTGTGGAGAGAACAGAAAGCTTTGGGTCAAGCATACAAACTTAAAGGCAAATATCCACACTGATACTCAGTTCTTCTTCTCATTAAGCACTGAGGTAGCTATGTCATCTCTATACTAGCTGCCAAGAGCAACTAATGCACTCAGAGACAACAGAAGAAACTAAGGGTTTACTCCCACTAGGAATGGTTCCTTCTACCATAACCAAACATGACTGCCTCCACTCCCCTGCTGGCCTGCGCTCCAGTTTGTCTCTTTTGCTCTCCATATTTTACTCTTTAACCTTTCTCCCTGTCTTTTTTATATCCCAAACTAAAAGGAACATCACAACTCCTACCTCTCTCACTCCTGTTTTTGGGAGTGGCAGCACACTGTCCTCTCACATGGCTTAAAGATTTATCTGTTATTTTAACATGGCACTTTACATTGGTGCTGCACAGAGGTGGCTTAAGCTGAGGAGACGTTTGGGTTAGAGATCACAATAGATGCGAATCATGCACAAGTCCACCTGAATCACACCTGAGGTCACCTCTTCTTAATCACACTAGTCAAACAAACTGGATTTGAGAGTTGAACGTGTTCAGGTATTGTACTTATCTTATCGCTTATTAAGAGAACACCTTAAACCAATTTATTATACTAAGCTAAGTATAACTGGTACTTGCAGCCATAATAAGGATCGTTTAAAGCAAGCTAGAATTGCTAAGAAAATTGAACACTGGTACATGCTATATATCACACTGTTGCCTGAATCAAACCACAAAGGTTTATTGCACATTCCCCACAAGCTTCACTGCATTTTAGCTTTCTTCTCCTATGTGAAAAAAAGTCGATGACAGTGCCACTGACACACTGACACAATACGTGCATTAAAGATAAAACAAGCTTCCTGCCCAGGTTGGACTGAAGGAGAATGAAGTAAAAAAAAACAAACAAACAAACAAACACACAAAAAAATCAAACAAACAAAAAAAACCATAGAAAACAAAATGAAAAAAATCCCCAAACTTGTACCACAAGCAAATTCACATAACTCACTGCTGCAGATCCACCCGAAGGGATAACTCATACTCTGAGAAATGGGACTTGACATATGTGCTCCTGACATGCCATCCAGGCTTACAAATGTACACAACTAAAACTTGCCAAAGACCTCCTTAGAGTGAAATATTATTTTCCATTTAAAGACAAACAGAAGTTCAGCACAGAACTCTTCTTGCCAGAGTCTGATAATGCAAAGAGGGGAAAAAAATGATTTCTTAACCTGTCGATTTTTGTGTATCTCTCAATTTGTCTCTCTTTTCCTGACACACAGAATGAATAGTCCAGTTTTTATTCTACAAATAAAGACGTCACACAGTCTTCTACTGTATTCACTAAGTGTTTTATTTAGCTCCATTTGTTTGCATGGAAGGGTACGAGCACTTAGCTCTTCTGCAGGATGCTCACCTACCTCCAAACACAGTTCACTGATTTGAAATTTATCACAGGCAAGTACTTTGTCTTTCCTATAAATGGTTATCAAATAGTTTATTTCTTCACAATAACAACACTTTTATCCTTCTACTTTTAATAGCTGTGCCCTGCAGCTCATGTCCAAACACTTCCTTGGTATTAGTACACAAAGAGAAGAGTAATGAAGATGATGGAATTCCTAACCATAATTGCTATTGTTAACTGAATTCCCCTGATAGGCATTTTACTTTACATTAATGCTACGTCTGATCATCCAGATGTTCCATGAACTAGAAATATTATCATCTGGTTTAAGTAATGAAAACTTCCTTTATCGTGACAAAAGGTACCTCAAATGTTAGAAACAGGCATTTAACATTTTTTTATTTTTTTTATTTTAATAAATTACAGTAGTATACAATATATTTATTAGTTTATTATACTGATGGATGTACTCCACATTAGAGCCCGACTGATGTATCAGTCATCTGATATTATTGGCTGACCAGAAATACTGGTACTGGTACATATGTTGTCCAATATGCACTTATATGAAAACCTTGTTTTTAAAATACAGAACATAATGCAGAAACAGATGCTTGTGGTAATTTAGAAATGGTGTTCTCACATAGTTTGTCTAGCAAAGCAGCTCCAGCTCCATTGTTTACAATACTCTCAGTGCTGTCTGCAGCACATGTTGCAGAGTGTGCATTACAGCTGAGCAGTAAGTGTTGCTGAGTCAATCAGACCATTCATAGTAAGTTGCTAACTACTTTGAAATACATTGCCAGAAATGAATAAAAACACTGACTTATCAATTTCTTAATTCTACTTCCTAGATTGGTATTGGCATAAGCTCTGAAAATCAAATGTGTTCTAACCTTAGCATTTATCCCCAATGTGACGACAATTTACATTTAAAAATATAACTAAATAAGTATAAGTAAAGCCATTCATTGATTTCCAATAACACTATGCACTTTTTGTTTCTGTATATCAAGGGTTATATCCTGATTGCTTAAATACAATTACACAATTACACAAAAGCACAAAGGTCAAAGCAAAGCTTGAAAAGAATAATATACATTTTCTCTGTCTTTGAGGCATAAGCAATAAGGATAAAACACATAATACACAGGAACAAGAAAAAAAACATTTGTTACACAGTGTAATAGAACCATTTTATCCTACTAATTTAAGACATTAAGGGCAAATTTACTAAGCGGTGCAAATTAGCATGATACCGCAATCACAAGAATGCGCCGATGGGTGCGTAAAGTTTTACAGGTGATCTAAGAACAATGTGCTAATTTTTACACAAGGACAGAGTCAGTTTATTTCAATAGTGACCAGGATTCTACCAAGGGTCAAAACCAAGCGGACCTGATGAGGGAGTGTGAGGGAGCGAGCAATGCACTAACAAAAATATCACAGTGTAAGCACAGGATTTATATATGTGTTTGTCTCTGAAAACAGTGTTCAGATAAAAGAGAGGCAGGTGAAGGAGAATCAATGTTCAATCAATGTTTTTGATAAAAGGGCCAACTCTTCCCTTAGAAATCGCTGGGGTCTGGATGTGGTCCTGAAGTCTGAGACTCAGGTGGAACGAAGGATTTATCCACAGAAGTGTTGCTTTATTACAAACTATTCCTCTGTATAAACCTCAAATCTGTGTGTAACAGCTGTATGCTGTGTAGAAGAACACAAAGCAACATTTACCGTCAGATCCCGAGTCATTCATGTGTTAATGAAGATACTGTTTCTGTGCCATGTGTGTACAGTGCTTAACAAATTTATTAGACCACCTGTCATAAGAACGAGAAAGACCATCCAGCATCATGAAGTGCTTTAATACAGACTCTTTCCTTATCAGTGAGTTCTCAGCGTTTTACCAATTTGAACAGGAGTGAGGAATTTCAAACTGAATTCACTTTTTTATACCCAAATTTGAGCCGGCACACTGGACTTCTCTGAGAAGTCAGAAATTAATCAAGCATAGCATTCAACCACTAAAACTAAATTTTCTGTTTGGGAATGCAAGTAAATAATTGTAATTATGCATCTTAATCAAAAACGAATAATGTGCTTTACTATTTTTTTCTGCTTTTTTGTAAGACGGTAAATTTGAAAATTCATGGATAACAACAATAATTATATTTTAGCATTAAAAATATCATTTTGATTAAAGAGCTTGCACATACTGGTGGATTAACCATTACAGAAACATAAAAAATGATTTTGGTAATTACCAATACTGCAGCTGTGGCATAAACCTTACATTGGGTGGTGGTCTAATAAATTTATTAAGCACTGTAAATGCACACAGCGCTCTTGTTTATTCTGCAGGCTGTGTGAGGCTGTAGGTACTTATTAAAGTCAACAATACATACTGTAACACTCAGATATGAATACTGATAGCTGCATTATGACAGACACATCAAGATAGTATGTAACAGCTCTGACAGAGAGAAGGGGAAAAAATAAATAAATATATAAAAGAAACGCGTCACGTTAAGTTCCATTTAGTTCAGTTCAGTTCTGGTCTGTTACATTAAAATAGCAGTATTACTGAGAACCAGAAATATGTGGGGCTCAGCTCTAAATATCCAGGGTGAGGACTCAGTGAAGAGCTACAGGACAGAGTCAAAGTTTTGGCACTGTGCTCACAGCTTTGAGCCATCCACGCTAACCAATTACACACTAGTTCTGATAACGTCTCCCCTTTGAAACCCCCCCGGCGGCAAGTATAACAACCACACCTTTTATCTATGTTAAATTTAGTGCAATTTACAGTAAACTGCGTGCCACAAACCTTAACAAACCCTGTTTGTGTGATTCATTTAAATCTTTTCCTCCCAAAATTTTGCAATCTGAAAGGGAAACTCCTACAAGTACATATCAGATGCAGCCAGTTGCAAAAATACCCATCCAAGCCTTTCAGTTGGAAAATTAACACTGTGCACCTGTTAGGAAATACCGACAGTAGCTTTTAATGCTAAAACAAGGTTTTGCTGGCTGACACATGTATTTCAAATTATATTTCAAAAGTGTAAGCTGTTTAACATCCTTCAAGAATTGAATGCATTTTTACTTTCATATATTCATATGGAGCACATACAAAAGAAACCCAAAGAATGAAATTACCCTGTACAATTGGAATTAGTGTAGGAAATGTGCATTCTTTTATGAGTTGAATACAGAGCAATATCTTTTTTTTTTCAATTCAAATTAGTTTTACTTATATAGCACCAGTTCACAGCAACAGCTGTTTAAAGGTGCTTTCTATTGTGAAGTAAAGAGCCTACGATATTAGAGAGAAAACGCCATCGATCAGATGATCCCCTGTGAGCAAGCACTTGCTGACAGTGGGGAGGAAGAACTCCCTCTTAACAGGAAGAGACCTCCAGCAGAACCAGGCTCAGGGAGGGGAAGCCATCTGCCTCAAACAGTAGGTCAGGGTAAAGAGAAGAAAAGGAGAGAAGCACTTTTTTTCACTTGTACACCAAACTACCACATACTCTCCCTAACCCAAAAAACCTCTAAGCTGAAGACACCCATTTGCTCAGGGCTGCAGACGTCTAAAGTAAGTAAAGTTTTAAAGGTCTAGACTTCCAGGGGGAAGTCTGCACATGTGATGTGTGTTTGACTAGAGGCTTTCTTAGAATAGTTTGTATTCAAACAATCTAGCTCCTCTGCTGCTTCATGTAATTACTTACACTTGACAGTCATTTTCCAAGAGGAGAAAGAGCCTGGGGAAAACTGAGGTGATAATAGGAACGTGACTGAGGTTGTGCTGTCAATATATGAAATCAATTATTTTACCATACGGATTAGTGATTAGAGCATAAATTAAAATAATAAAAAAAACTTCATTTCAATCAGCTTTAATTTTTGATGATATTGTAACCTTTTGAAGAGGACTCTTATTTCCACAGACATCAGAACACATGAAGAGGTGACATGGGATTTGCTGTTATTTGTTTTACTGATTCAACAAAAGCTAGAAAATTAATTACCAAAAATGTTGATAATAATTCTCATAAAAGATTATTATCTACGAAAAAGTTTAACAAAAATGCCAATACCTTTGGCTGCTTTATACCACTACGTACTGAACATCATATGCTGGTAATTAAAATAACTAAAGGTTTAAATGCTGTACTAGAGGTTTTTCTTATTTTTAAGAAGGCAACACTTCAACAACACAGATTACAAAAGTAACATAATCTACACTAAAAATGATACAAGTGCAAATGCAGGGCTCCACACACAGACACATTCCATGCCGGAAAAATGTTCCCACTAACACTATGTAATAATAAACGTACTGACACACTGTCACACCGAGTCAGTGTGACACATACCCCAAAAAAAAACAAAAACTTGTCCAGCTGCTGCTAACACAAGAGTTAATATTCTTCCTTTCAAATGTCTCACTCTGTGAAAAAAGAAGTTATGAAAGTCTCATTAAGAGTCACGTGCCCTCTAAAACAGCACATCTGGCCATGTTGTGTAATGTACCATTTGGAGGCCCAGTAGCATAGTATCACCACCACCCAAACACGAACCTTCCTGATGGCCAGAAATTGGGACAATCCTTCACGTTGCTCATCTTCAGCTCATCAGCAAGGAAAAGCATTCTCCTGCATGCCAATAAAATGTAAAGCAAATTTAACTGAGATATAAAATCATGCATTTTAGGAGACAACAACCTAATGTAACTAATTTAGGTACACACCTCACTTAAGCATATCGAGACACAGATACTGTAGGTCTAACTGATCCTCTTGACTGAAAGCAAAGAATGAAGCAAAAATAAATAATTAAAAATATTGTAATTAAAGCTTGCAGCACTTTAGGTAAATGTTTTGATGAGAAGTATCATTGTAGTTTGCACATAATACATCTTTTTTTCCCTGCGCAGTAGCAAGCACTTAGGCACAGTAGCCATTTTTATCTATCAAATGATCTGAAATAGCAGGGAAACCACTGATCTCTGTCAAATAGGGTAACACAGACTCACTGCCTCTTGTGTACAGACTGATTGTGGTTACTTGCATCACAGCCCTACACTGAACAAGGAATTTTTTGGCAATTTTTTACTACCTGGGTCTTCATATGTAAGCATCATTTCTACTGGTCCTGATAAAACTGTATTCACCACAACTGACACCTCTAAGGAGCATACTTGGGGAAGCAAAACGAGTAGTCAGGTCATTAGCAATCCTCCAATTTTACAATATTCATTTCAAAGCAAAAACAGAGGCGAATTCTCCACACGCAAACAAATGTGTGAATGAACATCTGTTTAGATAATTACCTTTCTGTGATTATGGCCAGATTTTTGTGATAAACACGCCATCCACATTTGTTAAACACATATGCACCAAACCAAAGCCTGCTGTCAACACTTTTTACTTCCATAAAATCTCTTAATTCTATGGTACGAGGAACAGAAAATAAACCTCACAGTTACTTCTTCACATAAAGCTGCCTAGTCTCAAAATGTACAGCTCCACACCCCTGGTTACTTATAGTGCCACACTGAAAGCTTTCTCCAGATGTCTCCCAGCCCCAGACCGGCCACCTCCTGCTTCCTACAGAGCTAGTAAAAAAGAACTGGGTTTGTACATGCCTATCTAAGAAGGCTTCAAGCTGTGGATGTGAAGGTTAGTGGTTTCCTTCAAAGCTGTAAAAGTGATCCTCTACCCAAAATCTAACTTTGAGCATGAAATACTCGCCAGCTATTAACTTAAAGGGAACTGTTAAAAGTTTGCAGATTGCTGAGACTGCTCTTATTTTTGGAGGGTTTTTCTTCTTGATGAGATACACACTACATATACAGTAGAAGGCTGAATTAAAAAGCATGCAGCCCATGATCCCTGGTTGGACTCAAACCAGGCATTATCTTAAATGAAACTAACAATCCTTTGCCCTGGCATTTAGACAGAAGAAACAGTTGCTTCCATGTTGTGTCCCAGAGCCAATCAGTCAACAACGAGCAGGAATTCAGAGCGACAAAGAAGCTAGAGGCAGGTTTGTCAGGGCAATGCATGAACACTGATGAGGACGGAATAAAAAAGAAAAAAACAATGACAATAGCCAGCAGAAAAAAATGTGTCTGACCTAACTTACCTTAATAAAATAATGAATACATAACTGTCCCAAGGAAAACAGCTGCAAGTATAGTTAAACTAAACTAAACCTCACCTTCAGCATTTCTTATCTCTGTAAGTTGTGTTTAAGATGCAAAGCCCACAGGGTATTTCAGGGTCAGTTTGTGAGCCATCCACTCAAACATGTCAAAACACTCACTATGATGCAACATGAGGAAGATAATTTGAGCCAGACATTAGCCTCTGGCATAAAGAGTTAGTTTGTCTACCTGCGAAAAGTCAGTACAGGTACTCTGTGATTCTATAACACTATAATAATCCTGCTACGCAGTTGGAAATACTCAGGATAACAAGAGCAACAATTTTTCAGTGATAAAACTTTTTTTCTTAACATTCAGATTTTACTTCATGCTATTTTCTATGCAGGGGTTTTCATACTCATAAAAAGTCTTGAGCCCCAGCAAACAGGTTTGGATTTCCACTGAAGGAAAATCAACAGGACTGTGATGAAAAAAATGTTTTAACCATTTTTTTTTGTATACATGAGGCTTAATATACTCACGTATCAAATGTATAAATACACCATATATAAGTAAGGTGACACAGACCGTTTGCCTTAACTACATACATATTCAACCCCCAACGGCCCATTTTGAGCCAGAAAAAAACTATGTTATCAATACATACACTAGTCCCTACTTTGTGCCTCTTCAGTATATTTAAAAGTGAGGAGACAACATAGGGCCGTATATTTTTAAACAAGTTCAAGGATGAAATAATACAGCTTATGTTGATAAAGTTTGATGTTGTGTTACATAATAAATTACTTTAGTACAGTATGTGCACTGCATAAAAACCTGACCACATTCACTCATTAGTTCTCTTGCAACATGGATTGAGACACGTCCAAAAATAAATAATGACCTAAGCTTAAAAATATACTTTACATCAAGGTTACAATTGCACGTGTGGCAGCAACTCGCCTGAACAGACGATCAAGAAATGACTGCAGGATCAACAGCTGCTGGTGATGGTTTATATTTTTAAAATTATAATAAAATATGTAAAATGGCTTTCACTTTTCGAAAAACTAAAATGGCTCCCAACTGAGAAACCAACCACTTTAAAAAAAAAACTTTTAATTTTGGACACAGTCTGTTTTATTAACAGTGCTTGTAGCTTCTCAAATGCTGCTTTTACTTATAAATGATTTTTAGATCATGTCACCCAGCTGTCAGACAAAGCATGGCAGATTCTAGGATTTTAACATTTATCTTGACTGAGTAACAGAAATAGCCTTACAGCACAGGGTCAAATTAATTTAAAAAGCCAGTCTGTGTATTGAGATGAATCTTTTTACCTCCTTGTTTTATCCTTTGATTCCTTTTTTACCCTTCGTTATCCCAACCAGAATTCAGAGAGATTTCAAACCCATGTGCCTGCAAAACAGAGACAATATAACATAACATCTGTTTTTTATAGTTAAAAAGAAGGTTTGTAATGATTTTAAAACACATTTTTAAATCTTTGTGTTCATGTTTTAACTCATAAAGCTCTTTTGCCTGTAATTTGACAGTCAAATTATCTTGCACTAAAATAAGGACACTGCAATTAAAATTGTCAACTCTAAACCTATGTGGCATTGTCTTCCATTGTCTTCCAATCATTTCTTACTTACTGTTGAAGATCAACATGTAAAAAAAAAAAAAAAAAAAAAAAAAAAGGGAAAACACCCCAAAAAAAAAAAAAAA
>VUQI01063567.1:48147-63214 GCA_015106735.1 Paratilapia polleni | reverse complement strand
CTCCTCATTTGCTTCAAGGAATTCATCAACTCCTTCCTCTTGACACTCACACACACACACACACATCACACACACACACACACACACATATGTATATATTTTGACATTTGTGTTCACATTTTTGTGTTATTTTTCTGGTTGACATTAAACATCCATGTTTGTGTTACCCATAGAAGTACTATATCTACAATATGAATGATGGCACACCTTGGACTTCTTTAAGAGCTAAAAAAAGAAATGTACCGGTTTTAGCTGAAGGATGACAAAGAGAAACAAGTCCATGTGAAGAGTGGACTGACTGGATAAACATTTCTCTATAGATTTGACCATGAAGAAGTTTCGATTTCCCCCTCAGAAGTTCAAAGAGTTGCTGTTCTTTATGTGCAGCAAATGGCAGCCAGTCACCACGGCTTTGTCTGACTATTGACACCAGAGAGATGCAGAGAGGGAGGACGCGAGTGTGTGCGACCGTTCGGGGGCCGGAGGACAGCCTGACAACAACAAAAGACCAGCTTTAAGCCTGTCTCCTGTGATTTTCCAACTCAGCGAAAAGCTATTGTGGCACAGAAAAAAAGTTAAGTTAAAAGCTTAGCATGGTATGTGCTAACAACTGCCTGCTGCTTGTGTAATACAAGCAAATACTTTTTGAGCATCCACAGTTGCAGTCTTTGGAAGGGCAACCGTCACTGTGTCTACAGCCGGCGGGCAGGTCACTGGTGCGATCTGCTGCTCCGTAAAATCAGTAGGGATGTGAAGGATTCACTCTGCGTTAATATTTGAAAGAATCATTAACCTATGTATACTTTCTTTCTACTCCACTATTTAAACCTAACTTCAGTCAGCAAGTCCATGACCTCTGCTGGTGTGTGTATGTTAATGTGCTCCATGTCGACACTTAATACAGTGTGTCCTCTGTAATTGCAGTAAATTTCTGATCATCTGTCATCCGATTTCACCGTCCTGTGTATGCGGTGTGTGTGTTTATATAAGACTGCAAACCAGATGAGTTTCTTTGATGACTGCTTCTATGCTCCCAGTGGTCGCTGAATGACACACACACACTTATGCACACAGAGTAGTGCAGGCAGGGGCAACTGGGACTAAGTCCAGACTGGTGGTTTCTGTCTTCAGCTATAAATACCCCTGTGCTTAAAACAAGATCACACACACACACACACACACACACACACACACACCAATACTCATGTACTCAGAGGAGCATAGAAAAAAGATTAAGATGCACATTAAGATGCAGACTAATATAAATACACACACACACGTGCACATGTGGACTCTCTCTCTCTCACACACACACACACACACACACACACACTACAATACACACAAGGAGATGGGTCTGGCCTCAGAGGAGGCTAGCTAAGCGGTCTATGATTATGGGGTGTGTCTTTGTCTCATTTAGTGGTTCCACAAGGAGACAGTCTTCTGCTGTGTCAGACAAACACACATGCACACACACATACACACACATGCAAAACACTTACACTATCACTTAGTGACATCAAATCCCTCAGCTTCAATTTTCCAGATAGCTTTTCAAAGAAGCTACAAATGTAAGAATGGCTGCATATTTATGTTTTGCTAATTTACACAACTTTTTAAGGCACAGTGCAGAGAGCAGCACACTGAGAAGAACTAAGGGAAAAACAAGCATTTAACACCAGACATGCTATATTTCATTCTTTTTTTATTTTGGAAAAATATTGCGCTTTTTTTTCCAGTAATAAAAATGACAGGCTCTGTACATACGACTTTTCTCTTAAATACAACACAGTCACAGTGGTCTCAAGTGCCTAACACATACATGCATACATACATACTTACATACATACATTATCTGCCAGATAAAAACAATCCAACTTAAATTATAACAGGATTAATAAAAAAAAAAACAACAGAATGGAGAACAAATAATTACATAATTAAATTAAAGGAATACATCTTTTTCTTTAGATAACAAATAAAATAAAAACAAATTATCTTAACCAACGGCAGGCAGGGTGATGGTGTCCTTGAACTGGCTAACAGTGGGAGAGTGAAGGGAGTAGAAGTGAGTAGTGCATACAATCACACAGGCATGAACTCTTCTACACACACACACAGACACACACTCATACTGTCTCTCACACACACACACACACACATGCACACCCACCTCCATAGTGCAATGAGGTTTTGGAAGTTAAGACTAGTCCTTTATAGCTCGGCCTACTTGGAAAAATCAACAGCATCACTAGAGGTCAGGAAGAAAAAGACCAAACTGTCAATTTAAGTTGCTGATGCAATTTCACAAAATTCAGGAAATGTTCTGGAGAAGGGACGTGGCAAATTCAAACAGAAATCACAGATAATTAAACTTCATGTATGCTTTGAGTTGTTTCAACTGAATTTTTTTTCTTTTTTTTCTCTTCTTATGCCAAAAGTGTTTCCTAAGTTGCTCTGCCCAAAATATTTCCCTGTGTGTCACAACTTTCAGGGGTCAGAGGCCAGTATGGCCCAACAGAATCCATGTTGGATCGATCTGCAGTCACTACAGGAGTCTTTAGTTCTCCAGTTTGTGCTGAGAACCAGCTCAGCAAACATTGTTTCTGTCAGTGCTGCAAAGAAAAAGATGTTCAGCTGCTACAGAAGTCCCACAGTTTCATTTATGTCAGCAAAGCTCAAATTGAGATGTTTTTTTAATGAATAGACTACAGCAGCCTAATGTTGCTACAGCTCAACCCTCTACTCTGCAGCACTGCACAGAACACGAACTATTTAATATCCATGACAGATTTTACACTGCATTGTAAAACACAGCACATAACAGTACTACAACAGTACTTCAAAAATTCTCAGTACTCCAAAAGTACTTCACTGTTCATTCAATCAGTACCCCATGGTACTACAATATCAGCTGTCAGCATGCAAGTCAGTATTCCACTGATTGGAGTTCATCCTGTTAGGAGCAGTAAATCTTGAACTGCAGAAGATGTCTTCATCAGTTCTTCAGCAGTCTTCATTGGATTATACGAGTACTCAGCCAGCACTGTTTCTGTACAAAGTCTGTACGAGTGCTAGCACTGTTTCCTGGTACTGCGTCCATGGCACTGAGTCAGCATTAGATCTACATCCATCCACGAAATATCCAGAATTCACCCGTAGTACTACTGTAGTACTAAGTCCTCGCCAAGTGGGCTCATCAGCACCTTGGCTCAAAGTCCTCTGGTAAATCCCAGGGAACAGCAGCAAACAGCAGGAGTAAAACCTCCTGGAGACAAGCTGAGCTCTACTGCTCAGGGCTGGTGTGTGTGTGTGTGGACCACCATCTGGTCTTGACTGGTATCATACCTGTAATACAGAAAAGACAAAGTCAGTGTTTGGAATTGAAGTAATTTTGTGTGTTTTCTGGGCATTTAATTCTATTTTTTGTGTACTCACCTCTGTGGCAATGATGCATTCATCTTTCTGGTCTGATATGACGTAGACGGACTGGTATTTGGTGTCAGTGGTACACTGGTACCGGCTGTCACTGGGACCACTGTATTCGACATCGCTGGTTGACTGGAATTTGATGTCGCTGGTCGACTGGTATTTAAGATCACTCGCTGCGTGACAGTTTAAGTCAGTGGTTGACTGATATTTTGCTTCACTGCAGCTTGGTGACTCTGCCACAGGTTTCTTTTCTGATGCATCACTGTGAGGTTAAAAAAAAAGAGGACAGAGAGCTTGAGAAATGCTGTCCTTCAAACAACAAATGCTTTCACTATGATTAAGGTGATGTCTGCATGAAACATTTCCAACCATTAAGTGCATATTTTTGACAGTTGTGTACCTGTTTTTTCTCTTCCTGTATCTTTCCTCTGTGTCTGATTCATCCAGCATTTCACATTTGGCCTCTGGCTCTTGGTTCTCCTCATCTTTACACCGTGACAGCTCCTCAGGCTGGAGCTCGTGGACCAGGTTGTACTCCACACTGGGGTAGCGAGTCTTAAAGCCGTTCTTCTCTGATCCGTTGAGCCCGCCGATTCCACTCAGACCTCCCAGAGATCCAGCAAGATCCGAATGATAATCTGCTTTCTTGTTGGTGTTTTTAATTGATGTTGTCATCAGAGCTCCCAGTTCCTTGTCGCTGCGGAGACAGTTGTTGGTGGTTGTCAGGTTGTTCATAGTCTCATGGCTGTCACTGTGGACACTGTCACCGTGATGACTGTGCCGCTCCTGCAGTTTCACCCTAATGTAGACTACTAGCACCGAGCAGCCGATCAGGATCACAAGAACGAGGAAGATACCCGCACACACGGCTGCCCAAGGGAATCCGCTGTCGTCATCCTCCACATCATCAGGATTTTCACTTCCTGAATATATTCGATCAGGTCCATCCACAACTGGCTGACCCCTGGGAATCTCTGGTAAGAGGAACTGGCAGTTGTGACCGCCATAGCCAGGCACACAGGCGCACATGTAGCGACCGCCGCGCTCGTGGCAGGTGGCTCCATTGTGACAGGGGTTGTGATAGCAACGGGAGACAGGTGAGCTGCAGTTTTTTCCAGTGTAACCTGCAAAAGGAGTACAGTTCAAGAGTCTGAGAAAATGATACTAAACTACATAAAGAAACTCATGTAAACATAAAAAAAATTGTTGAGAGCTGTCATACCTGGAGGGCAGCTACAGGTGTAGCCATTCCCTGCCTCCTGGCACGTCCCACCATTCTGACAAGGGAAGGACAGACAGTACCCAGAGATGCTGCTGCTGCTTTCCTCACAGTTAGGACCTGAAAAGCCTTCAGGACACTGACAGAGGTAGGAGTTCACCAGATCCACACATTCTGCACCTGCACAGGGGAGAGGGATTAAGAGAAAGCCCAAGGATTAGCCTCTAGATATTTTAACCCTTGGTTTAATTGTAGGTGTAGGTAAAGTTAAAAACACTGAATGTACCATTTAAACAGGGGTTGGACGAGCAGTGGTCAATTTTCTTCTCACAGTTGAAGCCAGCATATCCCGTCGGGCACTGACAAAAGTAGCCACCTTCAGGATTGTCAACACAATGTCCACCGTTGAAGCAAGGCCCATCTGCACATGTGTTGGCGCTTAACTCACAGTTGTTGCCATAAAAACCAGGTGGGCAGGTGCACTTGTATACATTGTCGTTGTCCTATATTGGAAAGAACGTAAACAGGCATTACACACGAGTGTCTTGTTTCCACATCATCTCTCTTTCTTTGGCTTCCTGTCCTGTGATACTCACAGTGCAGCTGCCTCCATTGCGACACGGACTTCCAGAACATTCGCTGACTTGGATCTCACAGCTGGCACCTGTGTATCCAGGTAGGCAGGAGCAAGTGTAGCTGCCCTGGCCAGTGTTGGTGCAGGTGGCTCCATTAAGACAGGGTTTGTGGTGTGTACAGTAGTTCAGATCTGCAAACACCAACAATAACAATTTACAAACAGTATAGTTTAAATTTGAACCAAAGAGGGTCCAAGAGGGGAACAACCATTGTAGTAAATCTGTCAGTAAACTCACCCTGGTTGCAGAAAAGCCCACCCCACCCCTCCTGGCAGTTACACTGCCAAGGCTGTTGGCAGGTGCCATGGAGGCATCCTGGATAACGGATGCAGTCATCACAGTAACGCCCACTAAAGCCCACACGACACCTGGGAACACAACAATTATTTAATACTGATAG
This sequence comes from Paratilapia polleni, assembly GCA_015106735.1. Lineage (NCBI taxonomy): Eukaryota > Metazoa > Chordata > Actinopteri > Cichliformes > Cichlidae > Paratilapia > Paratilapia polleni. Next base: position 57,528 of record VUQI01063567.1, on the reverse strand, counting down.
TAACAAAAGAAAATATACTGGAGGACTGTTTTATTCATTTATGGAAACTTAAAACAACTTTTCTGGACTTACTTGCACTCTCCTGGTTTATCACAGAAGCCGTGTTCTTCATCACATCCAGGAAGGCAGATTGCTACAGAAAGGAAACAAACACAGCCAGGTGAACCATTGGAAATCAGGTGTGTTTGCACTCCATCAATCTTCCATTCACATGAATCGCTTTCAAGCCACTGACTGCCTGCCTGACCATCTGGTTGTCCCTCAGGCCTTCTCATCTATTTGGGGTCTTTCAACCTGTCTGGTGGCCTGTTTGTCTGCCAAATATGGTCACCTGGTTGGGCGTCTGTCTCTCTATCTTCTATTTTTCTAATACTGGCCTTTCACCGAGACTTAATTAACCAGTTTTTATGGTTGAAGATCATCTGGAGCAAACTTAGCTCTTCTAATGGAAAAGAGTAAAATCTGGAGGGTAATTGGTATCATCGGGTCATTCTTGTCAAAGGGTTGACGTTTGCTGGTTTCTTCGGTGCTTCAAAAGTTGCTGAAAATTCTACCGTTCAGCCTTAATAGCCACACAAGGAGCTACGTCAGTTTTGGTCACCAAACGGGGGGGTGCAGCCAACAAGCCCTCTCTTTTAACATGGTTGTTCTCTCATACAAAAGCTTCCCACACAAAGCCTCCTTTCTCCCCTTGACTGTGGGTCAGAAGTCCTTTTTCTCACCCTCGGCCCCTCTCCTTCCACATCCCTCCCACTTCTTTCTGATCCTCCTTTTTCTCCCTTCCTCTTCCATCACCTATCCCCTCCTCTCATCTTCTTCTCCTCTCCTTTCCCTCTTCTGCTCCTCCTGTCTCTCCTCACTCCCCCCCCTCCTCCTCCCCCAAGGGCCAGCTGGTCTGTGTGGAGCTAACCACCAGACAGCTGCTCCATTGTCTCCTCTCACCGAGCAGCTGCCCCCTCCACAACAATACACAACCGCGCTCGGCCAATCACCAGCCTGAGCCACAACAATACAGGACCCCCACTTGGCCAATCGGGGAGGAGGTTTTGGGCGAGGAGGCCCCAGTGGTCTAATGGAAGGCACGCGGCGTGTGAATTACTGAGGAGCCACTGTGGCTCATTAGAATGGAGGCCTCTGGTGCTATGGGATAACTAACTGACGCCTGTTGCACACGGGCCCCGCATTATGATGTGGAAAAAGTCCCGAAACAATAAAGAGAGGCAAATGACTGTTGGGGAAATTAACTTTGAAAAGTAGTTTATAAACTGTAGATTCAAAACCCTCGAAGCCTTTGCCTCTTTACTTTTGACAGTTAAACAGCTATTTTTTAAGATGGTAGTGATTCCAGTCTAAGCCAGAACTAGTGTAAACATACATTTCTTGTGAGGCAGTCTTTTGGGATCTGGCACTTTGTGTAAACATCACCACTTGCTGCTAATGACTGTGCCACTCCTTCAGCTTATCTAAGAAGCTGCCAGTGGATTTAAATATTAACTACTGCATTACCACTAACCTGAAGTTTCTGTGTGCTAATTTTATCTCCCATTTTTGGCCATTCCTCACATTGCTCCATACAGTCTAACTGACATTGCTTGATTAAAAGCAAACCCACTCACGTTCAGTGCAGTACTGTCCCTTCCAGCCAGAGTTGCATATGATCTCTCCACGCTCGCCGCAAGTGAAGTGTCCAAAAGCATCGTCTCGCGGCCGGCAGAATACGGAGCAGCCTTCGCCGTAGTAGTGCTCATCACATAGGAAGCGGTAGGAGTATCGCAGCTCCGTCTTCCCAGATGTCTGCACGTCATTGAACCACTCTTCTCCCACACTGAGGTGACGCTGAGTGGCGATCCTGCTGATCAGATGCTCTGGATTGTCTGGAAAAGTAAATCATATAGCTTGTTAAGGGTCATATGCTGTTACTGTTGTGCAGCATGGGTGTTCTGCTGAGAGCAGCACAGAGTAGGACCCTTTCATTCACATTAGTTATATTCCTTTGTTTACTACAGATTTCAGGTCTTATGGAAATGTATGTGCTTAGTCTTCTACAGAATGACAGCCACACATGTTTTTGAATATGAGACTGTCATACTGTGAAAAATAAAAGGCCAAGGGGTGCAATCTGTTGTCTGAATTACAACAATGCCTCTCTTGTGAACTGTGTTTCCAAATAGAGACAGATTACACCATAAAACCACACATGTACTTTCCTATGCTGCACTCAAGTTAGTCATCCTTAGTGCAATGATAAGAGCATGACTTGAAGATGTCACCAGCAAATCTCACCAGAGACAAATCTAAGAGTGCATTAATGCTTATCACCATCTACACAGTAAAATGTGCTATTATATACACAAACCCAGGTTTTTATGCAAGAAAGTGGCTGCTCAATCAAAAAACACATTGGACATTTCGCTCATTATGATGCAATATTAGCTGTTTCCCCACACTGAAGTAATAATCAGAAGAAGTGTAGTGATAATTAACTGTTAATTACATTTAAGGGGCTGTGTGTGTAAAGAAGTTGGATCTTAATTGTTACCAAAATGCCTTAAAGGAGAAAAATATGACTGAGGACTATGTGAAAAACCTGCAGCTGAAAGAAAACCAGGCCACTATTAGCCTTCTGCTCTGTCTTTGAGTTACACTGCTGCCATTTCTGGCTGTCACCCACCTGTTGTCAGGTCGTCCAGGGAGTCAGTGTGCAGAGCTTCAATGATCAGTGAAAACGTCCCCTGAGGAGAGACAGAGAGAATCAACAGCTGCTCAGCCTACAGGCCTCCCTCCCTCCAGAGCACCAGCGGTCCATTAGGAGGCCTCCCAATAAACTTCACAGTCTAATTCTCGTGTTGATTAGGTGCCTAATAAGGCCTGCTACCTGCTCCCCTTTTCACACCCCTGCCCATATCACACTCTGACACCGCTGTAAAACCAAACGAGGCGGAATTTCACGCTGTGCTGCCAATGATGTGCCAACTCGGGAGGATGTTAAATTTCCCACCACGGCTGGTCGGAGGAAAGAAGCGTTTGGTGAACACCCCCCTCTCTTCTTTCCTTCTCTCTCTCTCTCACACTCACACTCACACACACACACACACACACACACACCCTCCTCCCCTCCCCGTTTTATCCTACCAAAGAGCACAGAAATACTACAATAGCCCCTCTCACACACTGCTGACAAAGACCCTCACAAGTGTTGAGTTTGGGAGCATCTGTTGCGTTTTGCACTCTTCAAAGCTAATATAGCTCACTGGGATAAGAAAAAAAAAATCAGTCTGCTAATGGCCTTCGGCACTCGCCTAATGTTTATGGCACAGGGATGACCCAAAAACTATGAATTAAATTTTTAAAAAGTAAATTACATTAATTACCACAGAGAAAGTTGACGCCCTGGGGCCAAAAGCCAAGAAATGCACAAAACTGCGCTTTGGACTACAGCTTATCATAAAGTGATATTTCATTGCTCGGGAAATACCACAATATCATTAATAATATTCCTCACAATATGTCTACTAACACTTACTGGCCATGTGAAGCCGAAGGAAAAGCGGATAGGGTTGGTGAAGCTGTCCGCGTTGGTCTCCGGCACCTGGAAGGAGTTGGAGCCCAGGACGGGAGTCACGGTTCCGCCATACGTACAGGGAGGCTCTGGGGAGACGTTGGCCTGATAATGCTTCAGACAGACTCGAAAGAAAGTCTTGCACTCACACTGCTCCTTGGCCTGCAGGTGAGTGGAACCCCCGGGGCAACAGTTGCCATTCCCCGTTATCCCCTTCTTGTTGAGGAACTCCTGCAACTTCAGCTCAAACACGCCCGAGCACAAAACCTATAACACACACACAATCAATCAATCAATCAATGCAGTGTGTTTGAGGCAGGGCCCTTGAGCATTACTCTTAAGCAGTTTGTTTTTAAAATATGTGCAGAGAGACGAAATGTTTTAATACCCTTTAATGTTAGAGCTTGTTTTCATTGGACCTACCTGGCAGGTGAGTACGGTGAGACTGACAACCAGGAGCAGACACAGGCGTCCCATTGTGTTGACAGCCCCTCAAAAACTAGTGAAAGCTCCACGGGTCCGTGTAGCCCGGCTCAAACACTCATGGAGAAAGTCTTATAAAAGCTTTCCAGCGTTTCACAGTCAAGGTGAGTTTTGGACGCGCAGGAGGGAAGATGAAGTGAAACTTTTCCTTTGGTGCGTCTGTCTTCCGCCTCTGTATTTTCCAATAAGCTGTGAAAGTTTTTGACAGTAAGGCTTTTGCAGTGTAAAGTAATCCCCAGCAGAGTGATCCCCTCGAAGAAGCGTGAATGAAATCCCCGATGGAAAGAGTTAATTCCAATCAGTCGGTGAAGAAGCAGCTCTTGATAGGCTTGTTTATTTTTCCACTTGATTGCTCATAATATGCTGATCCTAAACACAGAAAACAAGTCTCCGCTCCTCTCTGTTTCTCTTGGTGTGGCAGTGCGTATGTCTGATGGATCTCCTGCCCTGTGCAGGGTTTTATACCGGGCCAGCAGGCGAAGGGTAATAAGATGCAAATGAGCCCCTCTGCTCCTCTTCTTCCCCTCCCTCCACCACCACCACAAGTCCGCCCAGGGGCCATCACAAAGAAAGGGAAGGGGGAGGTAGGGGGTGCACACAACTTTTCTAAACCCGCCCCCCTCCTCTCTTTCTCTCAAAGGGATGGACCAAATGGCTAGTGAGCTGTTAAATGTGCAACAACCCCTTGCTTCCCCCGATGCCTCCCTACTCAACAACACACAGAGCCCATTTACATTCCGACAAATTCTTTAAACTCTGCAAAAAATCCTCCACTCCATCAAGAGATTTATATACATGGTGCAGCCAGTCTGACGGTGGCTTCTCATATTTAGGGGTTATGGTAAAGCCTTGGCCCGGCCCGTTCCTTGCATGGCCAGCCGGCCAACAAGCCGTCCCAACTGCGTTACAACGACCATCTGCTCCGCTGCATTCCTATGGTGTTACCCCTGCCGTGGTTTTCACAATGTCACACCCCCAAAACAAGTCGATCTGTTCTTATTATTTTATCTTTATTTCTTGGCTTAAAGACCTACAGCTTTTCTCTCCATGTGCGCACTCATTCTAAAAGCATTGCTGCTGTTTTCCTGATACACCAAGTGTGCTATTTTGATACCTCCATCCTGATAAAAATGTTGTAACTGTTGTGTTTTCTTTAAAACTGATTTTAATTATAGCACCGTAAAGTCAAGAAGAAGCTTAATTTACACTCATTACACTTTCCAGTAAATACAGTCACTTTCCTCCAATTGTTAATAGATTTCAAAATACTTGGAGCGGATGAAGACCAGCTTTATGGGTTCAAGAGTTAAAAAAAATCTCTGAAAGTGCGCATGAAAATACGCACACTGGCTGCAGGCCAATACATCTTAGTCGTATTGAAGGCATGTCTGTGTATTTCCCTTACTTGCTTTTTGGTAGAAGCAGTTAAAAAAAATAATAATAAAGACTTGGTGGTGTGTCACTCGCGTGGCTGTCATTAAGGGACTTTGTGGGGAGAAGGAGGGGGAGGATGAGGCGGAGGGGAGTCATAGTAGGAGTAAAGTTTTTTTTCTCTTTGTGCTTTCAGCTGTATGGTAATTGGGACGACAGCACCTGCTCTCCCACAATAATACAGCACCAGAGAGAGAGAGCGAGAGAGAGAGAGGAAAGCATGGCATGTTGCGTAAACTAATCTTACAAGATGTTTGATAATGAAATATTACATTGCCTAATTACAGTCACATTATATAAAATACTGCAGACTACCACCCCACTGCTGCTACAATATAAATCCCTGAAAGTATACTCTGTGTATGCCAGTATGGCAACATGACAACTGGCGCATGGGCCCACTGTCTAATTTGCATATGTGTGTATATCCGCAGAAAAATGTGGCCAAGAATGCGCACTTGTTGGCATGATTTATTCCGAGCTTATCTCTGGCTGTGAAGTAACTGGAGACATCAGTAAACCTTCATTAGGCCTAAATGCAAATTCCCAACTGTGTTGTGATTCTGTGCTAAGTCATTAATGTATTATGGAGTTATATTTTTAATAAAAAAAAAAACAAACGATAGTAACCCTACAGGAAAGTAAAAGGTCAGTAAGCTAATTTTTTAAGAAAAGTTTGAATATACATGTGTTGTATAGCCTGGCTGTTCATACAAAGGAAATGAAAGGCTGGGAGGACAGTCGTTGATTGGACAGAACAGTTAATTGGGTTTTGGTGCCACACTTGTCAATCAACTCAACTTTAACAACACATTGCAGCAAAGATTCTGAGAAAGCAGCACTCAAAGTCACTGAAGAACTGCGTCCTGCGCCTCTTCTAATGTTTACACATTGCAGCGCGCGCACACACAAGGGCGCGCGTAAGGGGTGGGGGGTGGAGGGGGCTTAATTAAAGACTCTAATTGAAGCTACTCCCTCTGCATATCATTACTGCTTTGGTTTGCTGCTGTCCACGAACAAGGCCTTCATTCACACTCCACAGCTAACATATGCACAACTTTCAGCCTGTCATGTCAACATATACAGCGCTGATGAACTGCTGCATGAGCGCTGCAGTCCCATCACTGCGCAAGCTTGATGACCCTGCTTGGTTATTCCCTCTGGGTCAGTGTATAGATGTCTAATGTTGCTGCGTGTCCACGATGTGCTTTTTACACATCCTTGAGACTGATTGAAGGGCCTTTAACCTTAAGCTTTAACGCTATTATCCTTGCCTGCCACAGTCTTTCCACATACCCGAATGTGTGTTTAGCTGCAGGACGCTGCTCCGAGCTGCTCATTTCATTTAACCAGTTGATTTCAACCCCCTTTAATACTCTGTGATGCGTCTATGTGGCGTGGCGTAAAATCCCTCTCTCCAGGCCTTTTATTTACACTCATCCCGACTTTCAGAGGTCCCCGGTGCTCTGTCTCTCCCTCTCTGTATCAGGCCAATATACTATCAGTCATTCATCACCATGACATGGCACACATTTTCCGATTACGCCAGCAAAGCGTGACTGAAAGGCATGGTGAGATGGAAAGTGCCCCCCCCCCCCCACACACACACACACACACACACCAGCATCAAGACGACATTTTACCCTAAAACATAATTTATGCCAAGAGGTTCTCTAATTGTGTCTTAAGGAAACAGCATAAAGTAGAAACTCCTCCCTCTTCTGATCCCCCTTTGTGTGTGCGTGCCTGTGCGTGCACGCGTGTACGTGTGGGGTTAAAAAATAGTTTAACTGGAGGTCGATTGTTTAACTGAAGTGCTTTCCTGTTGTCTATATGTGTGTGTGTGTGTGTGTGTGTGTGTGTGGCTACTTGTCCGCGTATGTTTGTCAGTGTGTGTGTGTACGCGCGCGCGCGCGACCAAGAGCTCCGTGACACATAGTGGAACAACAAAGGAAGAGGTCTCGCGCCCCGCCGCCCATTCATCCCTTTCTCTTGCGAAGTAATTCCCATTGATTCCTATTGAACGGCGAGTCGCGAGCCCCTCGGGGGAGAACCGTGTGATTTGTGAAGGGTCGCGAGGACAAGGCACGCCCCTCCTCGAGCCCGGCCATCTGCTCACCAAACACCACAACACCAACCAACTACCAAATGGCTTCCCTCATTTCTATCTCTCTGTACAGCCTCTTAATTTCTCCTTTTATATCCCCTCATCTGTCCCATCTCTCTGCCACCCTTCTACCTCTCGCTCCGTCATTTCTCTCATTACTCTTCGATGGAGGAGGCCAAATGCCTCCGTAGATGAAACTGGGCCTACTGGATGCTCCCAGGGCCAAATCACAGTGGAGGCATGCAACGGGTATGAGGTAGCCATATGGCCTGTGCGTGTGTGCATGTGTGTGTGTGCGCGCACGCGCGTGTGTGCCTAGAAATGGATGGATGGATGGATGGCCGTCGTGGGAACCTCTACATCATCACCATCACACCGGCTACAAAAACACAAACATTAAACGCACACACTGCTGCTGCAAATACAGCATGGCAGCCAGTCATAGAAATCAGAGTTCATCATGGACACCTTGGATCACCATTTTAAACCGGAACAAGTGCGTCTATTTCTGTTCTGGTTTCTCACATACACTTGATAGATAGATAGATAGATAAACTCCCTTAATAACAACAGCACTGTGATCATGTCAGTAACTTGAGACTTACCTCACCCCACCTGAGCCATAAAGGAGCTGGGACAGCCCACCTGCCACCACAGGAATGTGACTTACACCACCTGTCACCCTCGGTGTGACAATGGCTGTAATCTGCATATACTTTTTACCATTTGAACATGTTCAAATGTCAAAATGTGACTTCCATAAACATAACACAGAATACTCTTTTGATATCACATATTCTCTATGTTTCACACCTGCTTGTTCCAGTGCTTGTGTACTGGAAAGAAAGGTCAGTTACAAAATAGTAAGAAAAGTAAATAAATTTGCAAAAAATGTGAAGTATTTTTAAGCAACATTTCCAAAGATTACTTAGCAAATGTTAGGGTTTCCTACTCTAATTCTGTTTTCTTTTTAATGTGAAAGTGATTTTTTTTTCTGCATTTTGGATTGTTGGTTGGATTAAACAAGAAATTTGGAGACGTTTCTTACAATTTTAGGACATGTTATATAAACGTTTCATTAACACGAAAATAATTTTGATAAAAATATTACTCAGCTTCAGATTTTCGTTTTAAATAATATGGCTCTTTCATTACATGGAATGCAATTTCTAGAGTTGTTTTCTTTTTGCATAATGTTACACAATTTCTCTGAAATTTACAATGAAAAATTAGCTTTTTATGTTGACCACAAAATGTGAGTTAAATCTGCTTTTGAAGACCTGTCAGAAGTGCGACAAAGCCCACATGATGCTGGTATTTAATGTTCTTATGTTTGATTTAATGTTTGATCTGGACTTATAACAGGCAACCAAACAAACAAACAACCTCTCCTTGCATTTTCAACAAAGCACCCCCCCCCCGAGCGCCTTCAGTTTGAGAAGCACCCTCCAACAGCAGGATTAACCAGGCCAGCTGCCCACAGAGACCATGAGCCCTGGACACTGACATCAGGCGTGACCTTAGAGTGGCAACTATCGGAGACCCTGAGGGGATCTGGACAGAACTTGGTGTATGTGTGTGTGTGTGAGTCGTTCATTCAGTTGGACAACTGTTGAGCCTGTATAGATCTGGCCAGCGGTGTTCTTTGTACGAGTGTGTGCGTGCTTGTATGGTCAATTCTTTCCGGGGGTTAACTGCTGATCCAGTACAAATGGGAGGTTTTAGGGGGTGCAGTTGTGTGCTGCTGGAACATCTGCCTCTGTTTCTCCTGAGTCAAGCTGTGGTCAGGAGAGGGGAGGGG
>VUQI01063567.1:37815-48068 GCA_015106735.1 Paratilapia polleni | reverse complement strand
GAAGAGGAGAAGGGAGAGTCAGTGCAGAAGAAGGAGGAAGCTGAGATAATCCAACAGGCAACAGATCCAAAACAGTCACTGCTGAAAATGGGATGCAAGATTATATAAAACCCTTCTCGGGACTGCTTACTGTGTTATAATCTATCTATTTATGGATTTCTGTTTTTTTATGATTTAGATACTGCAGTCCCAATAAAGTCAAATACAAACCAAATGTCAAAATTGGTAGAAAGACTGTCAGTTGTTTGGGAGGGGTGGATTATTGTCCTCTCAGTTCACAACAGCAACAGTAACACTAACAGTGTAAATATATATATGAGAGAAAACAAGGAAAAGTAGAAAAGGTCCACTTTTATGTTCCTCACAGACTCATTCATTCAAACCCACAACATTGACAGAATGGACCACAGTACCCACATCATATTAGTATGATTTTGATTTGATAGTACACCAAGTTTTCTTAAATTTTCTTAGTGACTCTTATGGTTACTTTGATAATCAGATTGGTCAGATTAAAGTGAAGCTGATAAACGGCAGCAAGAGCGAGAAAGAGACAGCTAAAACCTAATATATACTTAGCACAAAAAGTAAGGAAATTTGCGTTTGGTCCATTATTTCTTTGTTGTAACAATGCTTCTTGGCAATAAATCTTATACCACTGGAAAGCCTGTTTATTTCCCTTTAAATGGTGCCACATTTGTAAGAAAAATGCATTTGTGGGTTGAGCAGCAGAGTTGAGTATGTGGGTTGCGCCCTTGAAGAACTTGCCAAATCTTCTCACCCAATGCCAAACAGCTTATTCTGCTATTGACTCTTGTTTGGTGTCGTTTATTGGATTGGATGAAGACATATTGGCAATTCAACAATTTATTCATTAAACAAACAGGGGCCTCAGTAGCTTGTGGAAGAACCATACACAGCCACAACAGCCTGGCACCTCCTCCTCATGCTGGTCACCAGCTTGAAGTTGCCCTGTGGCATGGGCCCTATCAACAGCAGACACCAACTGACCGCTGTAGCAGGCTCCATGCTCACAGGTGCTGCTAATCAGGTGCCTGATTGGCACCTGATTAGCAGCACCTGAGGTTCCAGAAGCTCAAAACAAGAGTCAGTTGCAGAATAAGCTGTATATAAATAATAAATTTATATATAAATTTATAATAAATCTTATAACAGTATAAGATTTATTGCCAAGAAGCATTGTTACAACAAAGAAATAATCAACCAAACACAAATTGCCTTACTTTTTGTGCTAAGTTTAGAAAGAGTGGACAGGTGCATACAGCCTGAATGAAAGTGCTGCTTCAACATCGTCTCTGCTCTACCACCCAAAAAATAAATATTGTTTACACCTGGCCACAGTGTTTATCTCAGGTCATGTCATGATAATAACAATATAATTAAATTACGTCATACTTGCATATATTGATGCATTTGGTAAACTGATGTGAAAATTATGCGCTGATGAAAATATTGTGAATCCTTCTGCAAAAAAAAAAAAGAAATTCATTTAAAATACATTTTTTCTTAACAACAGTGTCAGTAGTGTAGCATTAGCTGTGATATTTTTAGCTGTATTCTAGTGGTAGTCATATGCAGACCTTTAGTTACAGGTCTTAATAATAGACCTACACTCAGCCCATGCACTGCTAGGAGTTTAAAAGGTAACACTTTTCTTTAAACCCATAGTTAGTAGATACAAATATCTTCTAACTATGGGTCCCTATACAAATTTCAAAATTGTGTTATAAAATATTTTGTGTTTATTTTAGTCAATGCAAAAGTCCCACCAGACCTCCATGTGTTGCAGCTCCTCAAATGTAAATATTTTCTCATGTTTATACTCTTCTATGACAGTAAACATTTTATATTTTGGGTTTTGGTATGTTGACCCACATTTTTTTTTGTCAGCTAATTGAGTGAATGTGTATATTAATCAGCTGAAATGAAAATAAATGTTGGTTGCAGTCTGAATGGCATAAACAAACCACAGCAGATCCCCACTACCTCTTTTCAATCAATCCAACCATCCCATTCCTGAGCACCTCCCTCAATTTAAAACCATTCAGCACTGAAAAAAATGTTCATATAATTCAATCTAAAAACATAGCTTATCATTTAACTAGTACTTTCATCTTGTGAGACTGGTCATCAGTAAAACATTTAAAAGATGAAAAAGCTCAGCAGTTTTGAACAATGATCCAAAAAAGCAAAAAGCTACAGACTTTAAATTTAAGAAAATGAACAAATAAAAATAGTGGGGCTGTTTTAGCTCCAGGTGCTTTGGGGAAGGTTCCCAGAGCCTGTAGGCCAAGTTCTGGGTGATATCAAAATGCCTCCACATGCCCAGTGGTCATAACTCTTCAGTGGGTGATTGGAAATCAGAGTGGGCAGATTTACAACACAGCTCCTCCCTCCTTAAAGATGAGTTGTTTGGGGAGGGGTGGATTATTGTCCTCTCCACAGAGCATCTGGCTGAAGAACGACAGATGCTGACAGCTGGACTGACGGCCGGCATATGTCCTTTTCTTTATTCCTGCTCTGCTCAGACAATAGAGTGAAAGGTATCGGGGGGTGCTTTGTGTGGAGAAGGTAGACCTAATGGCTTACAGAAAAGACTCCACACTCTCCAGGAGAGCAATTAGCCCTTCTCTGATCCTGGCCGGGAGTTAAGTCTTATGAGCCCACACAAGCACAATGGTTCATTCTCATTCATGACACCTCAGGATGTTTTTTTTTCTTTTTTTACTACTATGAAGAACCATGTCGCATTTTATTTTTGGCTCTGCATACTCTTTGTTTTAATGAAAGGCACGGTGGGCTCCATACGCCGAGCACGTGCGCTTTGTTTTGCAACGCGATGACGCCACGGGTAGATTATAGGAAGTAATTTGAATTTACACGAAGTAAATACGGCAGGGACCGATGCTGCTCAAGTCCAGCGAGATTTCACAGTGAGTTTTTGCCATGTGAAGCAACACTAGGGGTAGTAGTATTCGCAGACGTGTCTTATTATCATAGGAGTTTGTCAGTAAGGACAGGAAACGCGGCTGACTCGGAAGAAATGAGTTGAGCGGCTAAAAACAAAGCTAACAGTTAGCATTCATGTCTGTTCTCGTTGAACTGAATAATCCCGACAGACTGTCACTTTGTGTTTGTCTTCCTGCAGTCATGAAGCAGATTCACCCAGTGAAAAGTTAAAATACAAGGTGTCTGGAAAGCCGTGAAATGAAAGTGAAATTCCTCTTGCCGTGCGTCTCTGTGTGTTTCTGTTCTGTAGGAATGGGTGTGAAAGGTCTGAAGTGCTTTATGGACCGCTGCTGTCCAGAAGCCTGTGTGACAGTGAACCTGAGAGAGATGGCCAGACAGCAGCAGGCCTCCACAACCGCAGCTGACACCAGCAGTTGAGTTTATTTCTGTGTGCAGCCAGTGTGACAGTGGCTCTGTGCCATCCATGAAATGGTAACATTAGTAAATAGCAAGCAAGGATTTTTTTTTTTAAATCTCTGTAGACCTCCCAGGAGTTCAACATGCTCTATAGGTGTGCATGATAATGTAAAATGCAACATTAATAACAGGAAACAGTTGTTCAGCTCTAAGCTTTTCAGGTGTGCCTAAAATTGGTGACTTTATTAATCTGTTAAAGCAGTGCTTCTCAAAACTGGTGGGCCTAGAGCTAATGCAGGTGGGTCATGGACTCTAATAGAGTAGCTTTGCATGACTCACAGTTCAAAATAACTCTTATTTATCTTACACTGAACCTTGGTGCAGCCGCTTAGTTCATCCTCCTTCGGAAACAAACCGTTTTAGCTCCTCTCCTTTTAAGTTAACTCTTTCTGATTGGCTGTCTATTCCAAACAGAAGGTTTGAACAGCAGGTGGGTGGGGCTTCTGTGCTAACAGCCAGTGCTTTGTGGCTGAGTTGACCCTATCAGGGATATCTCGTCTCATCTGACATCATACAGAGCCAAGAATTGGAAAAAAAACAAAACAAGTAGAGCAATCTGCAGCCTGAGCTGTTGAGTCATAGGGATTAGTGCTCATGTGCTGACCTCATTATATGAGCATAGACTGTAACTTTATATCTATGACAGAAAAGCAGAAAAGGTCCACTTTAATGTTCCTCACAGATTAATTAAGACATACCAACAGTATTAACAGAACGAGCCACAGTACTCATCTAATATTATCAACTACACACAAGATTTGATTGGCATACACCGATCAGGCATAGCATTATGACCGCCTGCCTAATATTGTTTTGGTCCCCCTTTTGCTAACTGTACACAACAAAATCTGATGCACCATGTATTCAGACACCTTTCTATCAGAACCAGCATTAATTTCTTCAGCAATTTGTGCTACAGTAGCTCGTCTATTGGATCGGACCACACGGGCCAGCCTTCGCTCCCCACGTGCATCAGTGAGCCTTGGCTGCCCATGAAACTGTCGCCAGTTCACCACTGTTCCTTCCTTGGACCACTTTTGATAGATACTGACCACTGCAGACCGAACACCCCACAAGAGCTGCAGTTTTGGAGATGCTCTGACCCAGTCGTCTAGCCATCACAATTTGGCCCTTGTCAAACTCGCTCAAATTCTTACGCTTGCCTCTTTTTCCTGCTTCTAACACATCAACTTTGAGGACAAAATGTTCACTTGCTGCCTAATATATCCCACCCACTAACAGGTGCCATGATGAAGAGATAATCAGTGTTATTCACTTGACCTATGCCTGATCAGTGTATATACGTACCTTACTATGTCCTTACTATGTGTTACTGTATTTTTTGCACTATGTCAGACAACTTAACATTAGTGTTATTATTGTTTGTGTTGTTCTAATCTTTTTTTTTTTTTGTAAATGGCTCTTAGTCATTTAGTCCTTCTCTCAGCGTTTGTGCTCCATGAATGTCATAACTTTATCCTTTGGGAATCTAGACACAAAACAAATTCATCTCAACAACTCTGTGTAGCTCTAAATGCTACTGTAGATACAACTAAGAATTATTTAGGAATTTGTTTAACACAATAACATACAGAGACTGACACTAAAAGGTTCCTGTTATTTATTCTTTAGCTGACATAAGCCAGCATTAGCTTGATTTAGTGCAAATCAGTTGATATTAAGTCAGCTTAAAATGACAACTAACTTTATGATATATCAAATTAAAACTGTACACAGTTTACTATAATACAGCAAAACAGCTTCTCACCTGTGGAACGGTACTCCATGTTACTTAGTTTTGGCATTTATTCACTGAAACAGCACAACCATCAGACATTTTATACAGGAATGGGTCAGAGCCCACAGTCAAACTCCCTGATGGCGGTGGCAAATATGCAACTAACAAGCCTGGATGTGGTATCTACATGCATATGTCTATGGTCTTCAGGCACAAAAAGAGCAAGAATCCTGCAACAGATGGACTGACCCCCACAGAGGCCTGATCTTAACATCATGGAGTCAGTCTGGGATACCATGAATAAGACACTAAGAGAAAATGCAAGCTGTAAGAACCTAGCATCCAAGTACCTTAAAAAACTGTTTGCAAGTGTGCCAAAGAGAACTGGTGCGGCTTTCAAAACAAAAGCTGGTCAGATGATAAATAAAAACTACTTATAGACTTAAGTTTTGGCATCAACACATTACTTTTAGTGTCGAGAAACTTTGCACAGTTCTGTGTATACAGACACAAATCAGCAGCAGACATGAAAGGACATGACATGTCTTCTGCTGATGGATATGTACATAACATTCTGCATTTTAAAAAGCTCAGGGCCAGAGCAGTTCAGGGGCAGCAGCTTCGTGTCCTTGACTGAACCAAAAACAGGACGCTAAGGCTGAAAGTAAGCCAGGCTCAAATGGCTGGATGTGCACAATAGCTAATGTCAGGAACAAAAAAGAACATGTAAACAAACACAAAGCAAGACACAATGTTTCAAGGAAAAGGTGAGATAAAATGGGACACTACTG
The DNA here is from genome assembly GCA_015106735.1 of Paratilapia polleni. Lineage (NCBI taxonomy): Eukaryota > Metazoa > Chordata > Actinopteri > Cichliformes > Cichlidae > Paratilapia > Paratilapia polleni. The sequence goes on along the minus strand of VUQI01063567.1, from coordinate 42,092 downwards.
TGCAAAAACTCTAGAGCCCAAGATGACCCATAACCATTTCCAGCAGCTATAAAAAACATATGGAGCAGCTCTCGAATAGGATGACAACATATAAGAAGTTGTCACTGAATTTCAAAATGATCCATGTTGGTATTTTCTGATATGTTGACCCTGATGTATGGTTAAGGTGTGCTTGGCTTAGGCATATCATGGATATAATGAAGCAAAAGTCCTAATTCATTCAACAAAAAGAAATCCTTTTATAAACATAAAAGCATTTTTTCAAATTAATTATGAATGCTGTCATTTCACCTCTGAGGAAACAGAAAAAGACACAGAACACACCTGCCAGATAACCAGATTACTGAAATGAATATATTTTTAATTACACGTGGGTGATCTGGTCTAAAGATCATATGAAGATGTTTTGGGAGAATCACGACCCATGATCTGAATTCTCCCACATTTGCCTACAAACAAAGCCGATCACCTCAACTCAAGGCAAATGTTCAGACTCAGAAATCGTTGTAACCTGTTTTTGCTTTGATTTTATTCTGAAAGTTCTGGCCAGAAGTGGTGATTCTCCACTACTTTGACGCTTCTCTTAGGAAAAGCAAATAGCATGCCAGATAAAGATCATCTACAATATTGGATCATGAGATTTGCTCAAAACTTTAACTGTGGCATTTTATCAGTTAATGAACACAAAAAAATATATACTACAAAACAAAAGTAAAGATCAACAATTTAACTTGTAAACTAATTTTAATTGATTGGTTTATATCAGTATCTGCATATATGTTGTCTAATATGCACTGATATGACAACTTCCTTTTTTCTTTTTTCTTCTTTTTTTTAGAAAAAATACAAAACTACAATAACAATGCCTTAAAGCTAAAAAAAAAAAAGATGGATGGGGTAATTATTTTGGTCATTATTTTTGCCAAGCTGAGTAGCTCTGACTCCATTGTTTGCAATCCTCTCAACAGTGTCTAGAGCACACGTGGCAGCAGTAAAGAAGTGGTGATCATGGCAAGTAGCTAACTAGTTTGTGAAATACATTGCTGGAAATTACTCTCCCTTTTCAATATCTTACTATAATACACCAAATCTTTGTCTGTCTGTCCGCAAACTCCTTCTACAGGATCAGGAGTTGAGCAACCAAACTTGGCACGCAGGTACAGCTAAAATGACCCATTTTTAGTGTTTATGCACCTGTAACACCTTATTTTATTCACTATATCTGTTTTTTCATAAAGAAGATATCTTTGTTTCCTTGTAACATAGGGGCAAACATAACAAAAATCCCCCCCAAAAACAACAACAAATAAATAAATAGGCAAAAAAAAAATATTGGTACTGATATCACTACTGGCCAAACATCAGAATCAGCCCACAATTTCACAGATATTCTATACCTGTTCCACTTAAGGTCAGTGCCATCAACAGGACTGATCTGGAGTATACAAAAAAATACTTTTCAGCCAAATTTAGCCCAGGTTTAATACTGACATGAGATATGTTAGGGTCTGCAAATGATCCAAATATAAGAGACAAATAGAAGACATTTAACATTAAAACATGAAATATGATGAAACATACATGAAGCCACACACTCACAGACACATACACACACACACACACACACACACACAGTGACATGTACGTGTACTTGAATTTGCCTGCATACCTTCACCCACACATAAAAAGGAGCAGCATTCATCAGCATTTGAAACATGGAGCTGATCTGCATCTAAGACTGGGGGCTGGGTGAGAGCGCTCCGAATTCTGCGTGTGAGTGTTTTCCCCTTGTAGGAAGCTGCTGTACATCAAAGCAGGCTCATTAAACACAGAAATATACAGACAGAAACTGTGTGTGTGTGGTGTAAGAGAGACACAGGACAACATAACGAAGAATAAAATGAAGGTTTGAAAGAAGGTGGAGAGAGAAAGAGAGCAATGGAGACAAGCTTTATTCTGATGACTCAGAGTGCTAGTTAGAAGAGTCTTGACTCTGAATCATGAAGCTGAACATCAAACTGACGATCAGAGCACATGTAAGGGCATGCGCACACATGCTACACACACTTTGCGTGCAGTTTCTTCAACAATGGCTTGCTGCCTTCAACCCAGCACATCAGCTCCACACTGACTGGTCTTTTCCTGGAAACACCCATACAAGGTCAGGCTCACTCCAGTCCTCCTGAAATCCACTCTGACAGCAGGTACACTGACACTCACTACGGTACAAGATTTACATTCCAGGGACAAAGACAGACTGTTGCTGGGCTGTTGCGCAGCGGAGAGGAGGACACTAATGGATAGTTTATGGCGTTAACTATCACCATGCTCAACTGGGAGAGATCGAAACAGTCAAACAGAGTGGTGTCAACCACAAACCCAAGCTTACATCACACACTGAACTCACACCCACTCAGCCTGACACACCAGTCCTGCTGGACAGCTGTAGACACATTTCTTTGGGCTTGAACCTTGAATGTTTGATTATTTTGGAAGAGTTGCCAGACAAAAGCCTCTTCTCTCTAAAAGGAACATGGCAGCATGGCTTAGCTTCGCAAAATTGCATCTGAACAAACCACAAGACTTCTGGAAAAATGTCCTTTGGACAGATGAGACCAAAGATGTTTGGCCATAATGCAAAGTGCCACGTTTGGAGGATATCAAACACAGCATATGGGCACCTCATACCAACTGGCAAGCATGGTGTGGGAGGACTGGTGATTTGGGTTTGTTTTGCAGCCAAAGGAGCTGGGCACCTTGTAGTCATTGACCACAAACTCCTCTGTATACCAAAGTATTCTAGAGTCAAATGTGAGGCCATCAGCTAAAGCTTGGCCCAAATTAGGTTATGTAACAGGACAATAGTTGCAGACCAAAAAATCTACAGCAGAATGTCTGAAAAAGAAAAGAATCAAGGTGTTGCAATGGCCCGGTCAAAGTCCAGACCTCAACCTCATTGAAATGCTGTGGTGGGACCTGCAAATCTCAATCAGTGGGCCTAAATTCCTCCACAATGATGTGAAAGACTAATAAAGTCATACGGAAAACAATTACTTGAAGTTAATATTGATAAAGGTGATTCTACAAACTACTGAATCAAATGCTTCTGCATTTTGGATTAGTTTTTGTTAAAGAAATAATGACACGGTGTAATATGTCGTGTTGTTGTTCATCTGAGGTTGTACTTACCTAATTTTAAGACCTAGTAAGCATTAGATTTTTTTTTTTATGTCCTGATATGCAAAAACTTAAAAGTGACAGAGAGTATACTTTCTTTTTACCATGACTGTACTTATAAAGTACCTAAAGAAAAGCACTCATGCAGAATAATATACTTGATATTAGTAGATCATGATTATTTATAATTTAAAATCTGCAAAATGAGAAGCAACTAAAACTATAAAATAAATGGAAGTAGAAATCAGCAAAACAGAGATGCTCTCATCCAGTGGTGTTGGGCATTGTAAGCCCCCCTCTGGACACGCCCCTGGTGCCGCATAACAAACCATCTGGCATGTTAGGTTAGTTAGAGCAGTGATTCTGTGCAACTTCTAACACTTTGAGAAAACGGATTCTGCTGGCCTAATTTCTCCTGTGGGTGCAGTTCTAACATAGACTTATAAATCTGACATTTGTAATTGGGAATAAGGAGGAAGATGTCATCTTTAAATAAATATAACAATTACAGAAAAATGGACACAAAAATTGTGACAAGCCTAGACACTGACCAAGCTGCAAAAACTGTTTTAAGACAACAAAGAAAACTCTAGAAAGATATATTTTTTTTATGTGAAATATGTTCAGATGTTGCCAACAGAATTTCTAGGTAGACTGAAAATGAAATCATCAAATCTTCTGTAGCTGGGCACATCACTTGCTGCTATTGTTTTGGACCATAAAATACCAAAAGGATTTTCCAACTACATTACAACTGTTAACTCGCCCTGAAGATGTCATACCAAACTGAAATTTCAGATTGAGGCAACTCTGTTCACAGGGTGGCCCAGCATTCATTTTCAGACCCAGCACTGTCACCCTCTGAAACCACCAATACAACCCCCCAACCCCTCTCTGTGGCCAGATGTTCTCCACTCAACAGCAAACTGCTCTCCAGTCTCCTGAGTCTCTGCTAAGCTTTACTCTTAAAAGCTGCATTACCACTGTGTACACAGCAAGGCCCAACATTTTCCCGTTGCTAAGCGACAGTTGCTGTGTGATACCACTGGAGGTAGGAGTGGTACTGAGAATGTTATCGTGGTTTAGGTTGGGGAGGGGTT
>VUQI01063567.1:7886-37795 GCA_015106735.1 Paratilapia polleni | reverse complement strand
GGTATGGATCATACCACTCATCCTTAAATAGGGATTTAATTTGATAGTGAGCTTCTTTTGTCAATGAACTGCTTTGCCAATTTTCACCCCCCCTTTCTCTCTTCCCTTAGTGCAGCCATCTTAAAAGGTTTTAGTCTCATGCCATATTTTGATAGTGGGCTGTGTTGTGGTTGTTTCAAAAATAAAAAGCAGCTCTCTGAGCACTGTGGGCTCAGGCACGCTGCTCTTTGTGCGCTGTACCTATAAATAAATTATTTATAGGAAACGATGCTTCCTCCCAGTGTTATTTTAAGACTGAACATCATGTGATTTTTAGTGTGTCTGTGCGTCGACTTGTGGGATTTGTGTGCACATGGGTGCATATGTGAGCGATTCCAGATGTCCACTGAATGAAACTGATTAGAGTTAAAGCAAGCAGCCCATTAATATAACTGAGGGGAATGTCTGATGATTGAGGGCTTTTTTCATTCTTTACACCCAAGGCTTAAAACTACTTTTACGGCATTCCCACAACAAAAATCAATAAAAAAACCACCAGACAAACATGAACTTGACCTCTACACTCAACCAGCCAATTTGCAGTTTACATCCCTATGTTTCCAGACTCATATTATACAGATGGGTGACTTTTAGTATCATACTATTCCAATAGAACACTTCACTCTCCTAGTGCAGGCTTCCTTGTGGTTGGTAGAGTTTCCAAAAGTAGGATGGGAGGCAAATCCTTCAGCTAGCAGGCCCCTCTCCTGTGGGACCAGCTCCCAGTTTAGATTCAGGAGACAGCCTCTGTACTTTAAGATTAGGCTTTAAACTTCCTTTTTGATAAAGCTTATAGTTTGGGCTGGATCAGGTAACCCTGAACCATCCCTTAATTACACTGCTACAGGCTCAGACTGCTGGGGGACATCCCATGATGTGATGAGCACTCCTCCATGTATTAATATGTCACTATTGTGTGTCATTATCTTTTGTCTACTCTCTCCTGTGGCTTGTGTTTTGTTCTTTGTTTCTCTATGCTGCACTTTTCACTCTTCTCCTTACCTCACTGGCCCTGGCAGATGGCTGCCTCTCCCTGAGCCTGGTGCTGTCAGAAGTTTCTTCCTGTTCTTCTACCCCACCATCCCCAAGTACTTGCTCATGGGGATCGTTGGGTTTCATTCTCTAATATTGCGGGGTCTTATAAAGTGCCTTTTTCATTAACAGTACTCACATTCAGCAGTCTAAACCACCATTGTTTTAACACCAAATGAAGGAATATCTTTTAGAAAAATGGTGTTCCACCACTGATTTAGAGTACCAAAGACAAATGTATTGGAGCTTTAATTGTATTCTGGTGGCATGTGGTGGCCCATACCTTACTCTACTTATGTTATCTTTGTAAACTGTCCTTAATGTTGTGAAGACTCAGAATGAATTTAATTCAGTTAATTTAATTAGGTATATACACTATACTTATATTTGTCAAATAAAGCTGACTCTAATTGAATACAAAGTCGTAACCATTAGACAGAGCACACACACACACACACACACACACACACACACACACACACACACACACCTTTGATCCAGCAGATTGATATAATCACCACAATTTCCAGGTGGGCATCCAAGATTAGTGGTACTAACTCAATATCTGACCCAAAATGAAGTATGGTCACAATCTCCCCTCCTGTTCCTGAGGTAAGTGTGTTAATGATGACCAATAGCTGTATCCAGAAACTGTATTTGTAGAACATAATGTGACATTGGTGTGAAATTTTGTCCTATAATTCTTGAATTATGGTCAAAAGGGTGCTTTATAAGGTCACAGCGACCTTGACTTTTGATCAACAAATTCTACTCAGTTCGTCCTCCAGACCAAGTGAACGTTTGTGCCAAGTCTGAAGAAGGCATTACCGAGATGTCATATTTATGAGAAATGCACAGACAACCCAGAAACATTCTGTCTTTGTGCCCCACTATTGTCTGAGTGGAGGCATAAAACATAACAAGGAGAACATGCAAACTCCATGCAGAAAGGCCCCAGCTGACCAGGAGGTTCGAACCAGGAATCTTTTCCTACTCCAACTGATGTGCCCTTGTTTTTAAGCACACCATGACATGAGAGTCTCTACTGCCTTTTTCAGTAATTTATAGTTACACTAATTTCTCTCATAGTTTCTCTCCTCTGCTGTCACCGTGTGTGTGTGTAATGGGGAAGGAGTGCAGCAGATGGGGAGGAGATGGTAGCATTACTTCACTTGAAGGGAAGTCTTCACCCAACTGTATGTGCAACAAAGGCTGCCAAACATCTGTTAATAAGAATCAAAGATGGACAGATGCCAAAAAATGACACAATCATTTGATAATAGAAATGCTAATTGTGTAGAAGAAAGTTAAGCAAATGTCCATTACATCAGTCAATCCAGAAATGGATTTCGACTGTATCTCACTTGTTTTCAGTATTTGGCTCAGTATTGCTCAGAAGCAATACTGGCCACGAACTATACAGTGCATTTCTGACTTAAATAATCCACTGCAATGACACACCAGGTGGGGAAAAGCACGCTAAACACAAATGCACTCTCAAACCCTGTACAAACAAACTACGCACACTAAGACACAGAAGCAATATGAGCTGCACTCTGAGGAGCTCTGGACACTTTATTTTCTCTATAAACTTCACTCTTCGTAAACGTAACTCTAATTTATCACTCCCACAGCTTTACATTAAATTTCTCCAGTTACAGTTGTGGCCAAACATTTTGGCATTGCCACCACTGGCAAAACTAAATTTTTATTTATTTGCCAATACAAACTTTTGAAAATTATGAAATCCTTGTGATTGTTAATCAGTGTATCATAGAAATGTGTAAAAAGTAATCCATGAAAAACAAACTTTGTGCCACTGCCAAAGTCACGGCCAGGACTGTACACCTCTTGTGGGTTTTGTTAAAACTCTGAAAACAGGAAATGCAATGACTGCAGCCCCACTACTTTCATACACTTTCATACACCCTGATCTTAAATTCATCTGAACATATGAGACCTGATGAGGGCCAACCTAGCTGCCTTTGCGTTACCATCACTCTTTAATGTTTGTGTTATCCAAAAATCGAAAGTAAACAGACAGTGCTTTCCAGCAATATATAGTTTTTTATAGCAGTCCCACGTATGTGGTGTACTGTGTCATCACCAATACAGCCTACCAAGCGGTCGTCTTATGTAAATCTTTAACTGTTTGAGCCATCAAAATAATTCAAACTGCTCAACTCAAGCAGCCATTTTACATGTAGAAAAAAAGATTTAAAAAAAAATCTATGTGAACGAGTTAGAAAACAATGAAGAAGTTTTAAAAAAGTTAAAAAAAAAAGAGCCAAGCAAATGTTGAGACACCATTTTAGCTGTTCAGTTGGTATCCGTTCATCTATGGTCACTAATTACAGCAAGCTACACCATTCATCTCTGTATCTGAATGAGGCTCTCCAACTTGTACAGCCAGTCGTTCTCTTTATGCTGGAAGTAGGAAATGAACTCCCTGGTGTGTCTCTCTCTATCACTCAGCAGCAGTAGAACTGGATTTGTTTATTGTGTTTGAGCCACACAGTATGGATTATGGACAGTGGACTGTGCTACTGAGCACGTTAACCTCATTGTTTTAGTTATGGCAGCTTAAAAAGCTTCAGGTTTGAAAGGGTTAAGTCAAAGCCCATCAAAACATGAGAGTCTTTGTTGTGACTTTTTTTTACCAACAGGGGATATAAAAATTCAAATCAATAAAGCCATCAGACATCCTTGAGCAAACCCATTCCTCTGATCAAATAAAGTTGGCTCTCTTGCTATGTCATGTCTCATTGATTTATACTTGTGGGGAGTATGTCCCTGAACTAAGACCCACCACAAAATCCTCTTTCAAAAAGAAATCGATAAAAATTAATAAGGCGGGGATGTTCTGAAAATGTTTCATGGGACTCTAATGGTTCAGAGTCCCCAAAGCAAACCGATATTCCAACAAAACTGACATCTGACAAACTCATACATTCATCATGGAAAACAAAAATGCTTGTCTTTTTAATACAGGTGCTAAGATCTTAAAAGATTCATCACATATTGTTAAGGTCCTTGTCAGAGTCTATTGTGTTTTATGTGTTTGCCCAGCTTTCGTGTGTGTGTGTGTGGACAGGAGTGTGAGGGCGGCTGGAGGGGTTTCTGCTTCCAGTGGTATCCCAAGGCAAAATAATTTCCTAAAACAGCTGAGCACTGTCATTGTGAAAAAAAAACCAGTATGAATTATGTGTTTGTTGGGGACAGATTTAGAGCTCTAGTGAGCAGCAGATGATGTGCGACTGACTCAAAATAAACCAAAAATAATGGAGCTATATGGCCCAGAGGAATAACTTAGAGTTTATATCATGTTTTGGATACACACAGTACATATTGACAAGAACAATTAATTTATTGTTCCAGTGTTTTCATAAGGTTTTGTGTACAATGAAAAATACATTTTGGATCTTTGGAGGGAACACCTTCTAAGACTTCAGCAATCTTTGAGGCACTAAGCATTGTCGACAGGTGATACACATCAGTAAAATGCCTGCATTGACAACTTAGTGTCAAAGACAAAGATGACATTGCCGTTTGGCAAAAATTGTCTTTTACAAAGGACATCAAGAAGCCTATCTGTAAGCATTGCAAAACATGCCAGTGAAGAACAATCGGACAACCAAGTACAGGTTCAAAATCCCTGATGTGGAATTTATGGTGCTGTGTTGGCATGTTTGTTTAGCTCCTTATGCAGAGGGAGACTGTGGGAATTCAATCTTTGCATAGGCAATGGAGACGCACTTGCATGGAATCCTCCAAAAAAGCCAACAGCATATTGCGCAAAGGCAATGACTGTTTGCATGGGTCGATGAAAAGTTGGCTTGAAGGGAATAGCAGCAGAATACAACACAAAAAAGGAAGAAGTACCAAAAAAACCCATCAAAAATCCAAAAACCATGGATGAGAGCACAGACGATGGCTGTTGTGTACAGTTTTCATTGTTTTTTCCTCACTAGAAAAGATGTCCTTTGTCTATCATGACTTATGTGATGGGGCTAACCTAAAGGATCAACAACAACACAAACATAAACAATAGTAGCCCACATTACTGGCTATGTCACATGTTTTTGGCACTGCCCCCTGGTGATAGCACTCAGCTACAACATGTAGATGTTAGTCTGCAAAGCCCTTGAAGTGGTGCAAAGGACGGAACAAACCACATTAGAGATGCAACATCAAAGACAAGTACCCGATGTTTTTCAGGAATCGCTTCAGCCTAAGACTGATGTTCCCAGTGAGACCGCAGTAACCCACTGGAAATATACAACAGTGAAGGACATAGCAAAGCTGCCCAGCAAAACTATCCTGAACCAGACTGAAGAATTAACACAAGTACTGAGTCCTGCCACATTAACAAGCCAAAACATCCAAGCTCTGCTACAGGTTTGCACTGTGTTGAGATTTTATGCAAAGGTAATTCATATTTTTTCCATATCATTTTTTTTGTTACATTTTTTGCTCAATTTCCTAAATTAAATGTCTCTGTAACTGTTAAATTCAGAACTGGGCAGTTAAATACTGTCACTCAGTTGTCCACAATTCACTGGACAGTGTCTGAAAAGAGCCCCACTTCATTTATCTTACTATGGACATGTGGTGCACAACTCCTGTATGCTTCAAGATGGACTGAAAGAGAAGAGTGAAACTGTGGGCTTAAACTGTTGTAGTTGAACCCTGAAAAGGCAAAGATTAGCTAAATGTACCACACAATTCTCTGATAATGGTATGTTAAAAAATACAAACAGAAGATTGATAGTTAGCTTTCTTAGTTTATTTTTAAAAATATAATAAAATAATAAAGCAGAACAGGGGAACTCAGACATTTCATCCAAAGCACTAAGAAAACTGTTCACCAGTGACCCACTAAGGGAAAGGCTTAGGTTCCATGTTAGCCACATACTAAACAAGCATAGTTTCATTAACTACAAGATGTCTTGTTTTCTTTCCAGTCAAGACTCTCCCAGGCATTTCTGCCTTACAGTTCTTCTGTTTAAGGATTTCCACTTGAGTATGCCATATAGGTGAAAATTCCATATAAAGAGTAGATGTGGACCTAATCCTAAACGGGTCAGTGGCAACCTGGTGGATGTTAAGAAGTTAAATTCAAACTGCCATAAAAGCACTTTCTCCCTCTCTCATAAACAGAACATCATATCACTTGACAGATGACGCTATGAATGACACAAAAAATAGCTAATCATTTAACAGGTGTGTCGTTCAATTACACCACAGAGGTGTGTTAACTACAGAAAGAGCTGAGACATTGGACCCACCATCCTCCCTTCAACTGACCACAACGTCTGGCTCACAAGGCAAATAAATGCCTTGGGGATGTACTTGGCTATCATTGGCCAAGTACATCCCTTTTATTTTTTTTATTTTTTGTTTCCTTTGCTGATTTAATGGTCTGCTTCCTTGAGAATTTAACTGTGAAGAATTGACATGAAAAGCACAATTGCTGAAAAACGCCAAAGGGTGATGCCTTCTTTCTTTTTGTTGGGTCAAATTACATGGAGAATTGTACGCAAATACTGACAGACTCTCAGTCATGTAGTGCTGTGACTGCATGGTTGATTTTAAGTACCTTGGAAAAAAGCATCAGCATGGAAGTCCCCATTCCCGTGTCTGACAAATTTCTAAGCTAACAAGCTGTTCCAGAGCCCACGCCAGGTAAGCGTGTTGTGTACTGCTAGCTCTTCACTAATTATATTGGCAATTAATAGCTTCAGGACCGCAGCTGTGGGTGTACTGCCCAACCACACTGACAACCAGATAGTGCCAACATTAAAATATTTTCTTAACATTAAAATAATTTCTTTCATGTCATGGTTAATATTGTGGATAAATTCAAAATAAGAAAGTTGAATTCAACCTTTTATCTGCTGGTCTTTATTAAAAATATGCTATTAATATCAACTGAAATGACAAGCAACTAGGTCAAGGGCAAAAAATGCCTGTAGTCCTATCAGTAAGAGAGATACATGGGCTAATGCATAGCCCCAAACCAGAAGAATATGTGTTTTGGAAATGATACCTCTGTCAAAACATGTAGGATGGAACCTGGATTCCAAATCTTGAAAAAGGTCAGATGTCCAGTTTTTAGTGGAAAACCAGTCATCAGACAGTATATGTATCTGCATTTCCATCAGGACTACTATAGTCAAAGGGAGATTATTTCCATCTGCAGTAATTTCTATTTGCTGGTATTACTCTGTTCTGGGGAAAGCAGCAGCAAAACCCCAGAAGAGAGCAGACATCAATGGCAACAGATATGACATTAAGTTGGATACAACATGGAGGTTAGAGGTCAGCTGAATGTGGGCCGCAAAGTGGCTTGCAGAAGTGCAGCAACTGTGGGCAGACTAAAGCACCTGAAAAAGCAACTGTGCAACAGTCCAGTTGGATGTGTGAAAGGTATCAGCTGAGCATCAGCTGATGGAGATGACATTGAGATCAGCTGATCTATCAAGATTGTGGCTAAGCTGGACTTCAAGGCCTGCGTGATGCTCCATTTTGTGCCTTCTTAATGTGGGACAACAGAGTTAAAGAAATACTTGTAAAATTGTATACTTCTGCATATTTTGGAATATTGTACTTGTAAAAGTGAGTGGAGGATGATTCCAGCCACTGGAACTGGTAGTTAAATTTTTATGCAGATAAATCTTTTTAAAATAAAGAAGTTAGATGATTTCACCCAGCTTCTTTAACTAAAAGAACTTTACATACTTTAAACATAGGGCAAGAGGCAGGGTACACCCTGGACAGGTCGCCAGTCTATTGCAGGGCTAACACAGAGAGACAGACAACCATTTACACTTACAGCCAACTTAGAATCACCAATTAACCTAACCCCATGCATGTCTTTAGACTGTGGAAGGAAGCCAGAGTACCCAGAGAGAATCCACCCAAGCCTGGAAGAACATGCAAACTCCACACAGAAAGGCTCCAGCCTGGACTTGAACCCAGGACCTTTTTGCTTTCAGACAACAGTGCTAATCTCCGCACCACCATGCCACCCGTTATAAAAACAGTGTACAAACATTCTTAATATTTTTTCCCTAAACAAGAATGAACACTAGAATCTCTTCTGCTGGAAATCAGGTTATACTTCACATACTTTAATGTCATCCCTGGAAATGTAAACAATTGAGCTTTGATTTTCCAGAAACCAAAGTGTACACAGGATAGCTGGGGTATGAGATTCTGGATGTTTCTTTTTAAGGTAAACTCAGTGAGCTGCCTGGTGCACGGCAATGAAGAAGCCCTCCTTTTTCTTTAAGAGCATTTGGAGGAAGAAACGGAGAGGACTGCCTGTGCTAGTTCACTGCACAACTGACAGTTGTGTGCTGTGTTGCAGTCCTCTGTGAGATGCAGAGAGGCAGGGTTCTGACAGAAGGACAAGTGTGTGTGTGCGCACACACACACAATTACACACACACACACACACAATTACACACACCTGGGGGCACAGGAAGGCAGATGCATTTGCATGTTACACTGGTCATACAGACCTTCCCTTGGCCCAAAGTTGTGTGTTATATAAGAGTATAAGTGCTTTACTCCATCTACCTCCACTGTACACACACTTACTTACACTAGGAAAGAAACAGAAGGTGCAAATGTACAGGGTAGAGAGAATTTTATGCATGTTATGTCCTGCAAGAACGTCTGTAATGTGCTTACTACATAAATGCATATCAAAAGGCCCAATAACTAATTACACTAGAGTATACTAGAGCCCAATCAACACTGCATTTATGTGGCCAATGTTGATACCCATTTTGTTTTTGTAAAAAAATTCAGATATATATGCTTGACTCTGTATGACCATCTGCTCAGCTCTGAGTGTACTCTGCTACAGATGCTGTAGACAGTGCTAGGAGGGATAGAAACAATAGAGCTCGGGCCACTAACTTCACCACAGTGAACGCTCCCTTTTTCTCACACCTACAAACAAAGAAAATGGAGTACAAAAATATTCTCTCAAGCTGTGTAATGGATGGGAAGTAACCTTTTCAAGAGGTAATTTTCTTTCATGAATTTGGAGAGAAAAGCATTTAATCTCTTGATGACTGGATCCTTGGGGCAGTTCATTTTGGAAATTGTCTGGCCAGGAGAGGAAAACATTGAATACATTGAATGTTCCAATCAAATAAAATTGTAACTGTTAGAAAACATAATCATCAAGTGTTAAAATATATGGAAGACTAGAAAAAGAAGTTAACTTCTTTAAATGTACATCTTCTCTTTTTCTTTAAATCTGCTTCCACATATCATTAAATCAGGCATAAGGTAATTAGGTAATGCACTTAGAATTTAAATCTTATTTAAATCCAACAGACTCTGGCAGTTTTTGATAGTTTAAGCTTTAAATATAAGTCATAATTTTAACCATCACTAGAACACTATAAGCAGGAGAGAGAATCAAATACAAGGCTAAACTACGAAATACAATCAAAAGGTTTGGTGATAAAAAAAAAAGGCAACATTTTGGCTGGTACCTCCTTCAAAGTAGAGCTCCTCTGCAGCCCATGCACGGCTCCAAGAACTTCTGCTAGGTTTGGATCGCTCCCACAAGGTCATGCTTTTTCTACTTGCAAATTTCATCAGTTTCATCATAGAACTCAAACTTGCACATGGCAAACATCAACGTGTTCAAACTGACCCAGCTGCCACATGAAGGATCATCACTGGTGATGAGACTCAGAGACTAAGCAGCAGGCTTCATCCATTGCATTTAAGCCCAAAGCTATCAAGTCAGACACATGACCAGGAGCATGCTTGTTCACATTTATGGGATTGCACACTGTGAATTTATGGCTGAAGGACTGTCAATGGCAAGTTCTACACCCCAAAGCGTCTGAGGGAGAACATTTGCGTGCCTGCACACGTTTTTGGCCATTCATAGTCTTGGAGAGAATTTAGTCGGAAAAATAAGCTTAGATACTTCATAACACGAGCTCTTAAACATTCCAAGGAGGGACAGACTGAAGGAACAAATCATTACATATATTTTGGGAATGCATTGGGACTTTCAGCTATTGAAGAACAATCAGACAGCATGGAACAAGTTTTAAAAATGAAAATCAATGAAACTGAAGAAAATAAGGTCCTGGGTTTGAATCCACCAGCCGGCTGAGGCATTTTCTGAGTGGCATTTGCATGTTCAGCCTGCGTGGGTTCTCTGGTTACTCTGGCTTCCTCCCACAGTCCAAAGACATACATGTTAACTGGTGGTTCTAAATTGGTCGTAAGTGTGAATTTGAGTGAATGGTTATCTGTATCTATGTGTTAGCCCTGCAACAGACTGGCGACCTGTCCAGGGTGTACCCCGCCTCTTGCCTTATGACTGCTGGGATAAGCTCCAGCCCCCACCACAACCCTAAATTGGATAAGTGGAAGAAAAAGGATGGATGGAAATCAATATTAGTTTTCAAGTCTTATATTTGGGAAAGATGCCATCACAGCTTATAGGCTTTCATATAAAATAATTCTAGTTGCTAGTAAAAAAAATGCCACCACAAAAAAATGGCTAACCCTCTGAGGTCTAAGCTGTCTGATGACCCCAACCCTTGCCCTAGTCCTAACTCTAACCCTATGTGTTAGAGACAAGCAAAAAATATTTTTTTGGAAAAAAAATGTAAATAGTTTTTGATTTGTATTAGTTAGAATGATAAAAATGAATTTTTAAAAAGAACAAAAATTACATATTCTGAAACCATAGGGTTAGCGTCAGGGTCATCACCACTGATGACTTAGACCTCAGAGGGTTAAGAGGGACACATCTGATAGATGCTGGAAAGGACTGATTGAGTTTATTAAGCCGTTTTGTTTAGATTCCAGATAAAAGAAAAGAAAATGAAAGAAAACCAAATCATAAATAGGATCCTTAATGTGTTTATACACCACTTGCATTTAATCATTAGTTATTATTAAACCCTGTCTCTCTCCCATAGGTGTGTCTTTTGTCCTGTCTCCCTCTGCTCTCTTCTGTTTCTCCTCACCCCCAATCGGTCTCAGCAGATGGCTGCCCCTCCCTGAGCCTGGTTCTGCCGGAGGTTTCTTCCTGTTAAAAGGGAGTTTTTCCTTCCCACTGTTGCCAAGTGCTTGCTCATAGGGGGTCGTCTGACTGTTGGGGTTTTCTGTATATATTGTAGGGTCTTTACCCTAAAATACAAAGCACCTTGAGGCGACTATTGTTGTGAATTGGCGCTATATAAATAAAATTGAATTGAATTGGATTAATGTGGACAGCAGCTTGCACAAATACATTGAAGGATGTGGAGAAAAAAGGCAAAGAAAATAAATGAGCTTTCCAGTTCTTCATGGGAGATCCTGAGGCTTTAGTCTGGACAGAGGAGATGTACAATCTCTCCAGCAAGTTCCTGGCCTACCATGGGGTCTCCTCTCAGCTGATCAGATGCACGAACCACCTCAGCTGGCTCCCTTCCACAAGAAGGAGCAGCGACTCTACTCCCTCTGGATGATCAAACTTCTCACCCTATTTCTAAGGCCTTGATAAGATAAGTCCTTGTCTCCCTCTGCTCTCTTCTGTTTCCCCTCACCCCCAACCGGTTGCGGCAGATGGCTGCCCCTCCCTGAGCCTGGTTCTGCCGGACTTTTCTTCCTGTTAAAAGGGAGTTTTTCCTTCCCACTGTTGCCAAGTGCTTGCTCATAGGGGGTTGTCTGATTGTTGAGGTTTTCTCTCTAATACTGTAGGTCTTTACCCTAAAATATAAAGCGCCTTGAGGCGACTGTTGTTGTGATTTGGCGCTATATAAATAAAACTGAATTGAATTGAATTATACGTTCCATGTCCGCGTCATCAGACGGTAAGTGTGAGGGTCGGTACAGATGTCTGCATGCCTGTTTTTTGTGATTCCTCCGTGGAGACATTACATTACAATGCACCAACTACGCATGCACCCCAGGAGCAACTTTAAACAGACTTTAAATAAGTATAACAGGAATGACTACTCGGCTGTGGTGTCAGATTATAACAGAGTATAATCAAGGCTTATGGCTGAGCCCAGCCACCCTACAGAGGAACCTCATTTTGGCCACTTGTATCTGCTACCTCATTCTTTCTGTCACTATCCAGAGTTAAAGACCATAGGGCTGGCAGTGGCCCTCCTGAGCGGGTCGTCTCATAACCAGAGGGTTGGCGGTTCGAATCCCGCTCCATGCCAGCCATTCTGCTATTGTGTCCTTTGCCTTCCGGCTCAGCTCGCATTACTGCTGAGGCTGCACCAATCTGCTGGTCGACATTCCACCTTCCCATTACTCGTGAACAAGATGACAAACTCAGACTCCCTCACTTGTGGCCATGTTGTGGACTCTCTCCCAACATCGAGGGAGCAATCTACCATTTTCCAGCTGAGAACCATGGCCTCAGGGCTTTGAGGTGCTGACTCTCATCCTAGTCATTTCACATTTAGCTGCAAAAAGCCACAGCTTGTGCTGAAGTCCATGTTCTGATTAAGCCAACAGAACCAAGTCATCGGCAGAAAGCAGGGATGCTATTCTGAGGTTCAAAACAAACACCCTGTTTGCACCGGCTAGGGAAAGGAAAACTCCTACAAATACAAATGCAATGTGCCGCTTTAGAAAATCTGGATTGTAGATTTTTTTTTTTTTTTTTACGGCAGCAGAGGGTTTTGCACTGGTGCAATCCATTAGTAAATCTGGCCTTAAAATGTATCAGTATGTCCTCCACCTTTCTTCGCCTTGACCGAAGGCTTCCCACGTTCCCTCTCTCACTTAGACAAAGTCAACAAGCTGCACTGATATGAAGCACAGACAGCTGAAGCATTCTGGTTATTGATGGGGACTACGACAAGCACCCACTTAAACACACTTAGGCAGATGATTTGAGTGTTTGTGTATAAGTACACAAAATGCATGCAAGCATCATCATCATGCCAGGCTGCAAGAGGCAATGAAAGATTGATGCTCAGCCAAGCCTTAAATCATGCATGCAAGAGGATATGTTTTGCTAATGTACAGTAGACAGGAACAGCACACTTGTGCACTCTTGCGTAAACAAAACTGATGTTTAAACACACACCTCTACAATCGAAAGGGGTGGCCAGGTATTTGGATAATAAATGGCAGAATAATAAAAAAGGTATCAGCCCACACTGTTCACATACAAAAGCCCATTGTTAGTAATACTTTAACACATTCTTCTGTCTTTCCATCTTTGCATGCCTCTGAGTCATTGCTCCTGTCATTCAACCCATGAATTTAAAATCAACATCCACCATCCTTAAGCAAATTCCACTAAACAAAATGTGTTCAGAGAGAGACAAGAAAAGTGGCTTCGCGGGGAGAATACTTGATGATTTTCCTCCCTCACATGTGATGGAGACGTGAGCATGGAGAGTTCACCTGTCAGGGAAATATGCCAGAGACATCTCTTCACTGGAAATCTGTTTAGCAGCTCAATATTGCTGGTCATCTGGTGGGACTGTAACAGGATTAGATACAAGAGCCAACATGCTACCATGGTAACTGCATCACCACTATGCCACTATGACTGCTACGGGACAGCCCATTTGTCTTGGTTCAGTCGTGAAGGGCAGTCATTTAGCTTTTAATCACAGATATTCCAGTTTATTTCTGTTTTAACAGCAGCAGTGTACTGTGTGAATGTGTACACAATATCAGACCAGTAACAGCAGTTTTAAGCTCATCATTTTCCAACAAGAAGCACATTTTAGTGTTATATCTTTGTGATGTGAATCTAGAACGCTTTTCCCCCAACTTGCAAACATATGAGTGTTTATTTTTCCTTTTGTTAATTTTGACACATTTCATTAATCATACCAAACACTGCACTTGTGTGTGTAAAAATGCAGGAGCCCCCTAGGACAGTTTCACAGGAAATTTATCAGCAATTTGCATATGACAGTCATTGAGATCCATGAGATCCTTAATATGCTTGATAAGTGATAAATCACTTATTTTAGTATAATTTTCTTCAATGAAAAAAAAACGGACTTATGCAGTTATTTAGCAAATTCCATTTCAAGGACCTTATTTTTTTAGGACAGCACAGTGGTCCGTGGTTACCACTGTCACCTTACAGCAAATGGGTCATGAGGCTGAATGTGCCGGCTGGCTGGGGCTTCTCTGTGTGGAGTTTGCATGCTTTCCCTGTGCCTCTGTGGGTTCACTCCGGGTATTCTGGCTTCCTCCCACAGTTCAAAGTTAGCTTAAAGGGTAATTCTAATTAGTCTGTAGGTATGCATGTGAGCGTGAATGTCTGTCTCTCTGTGTTGACCCAGGACTGGGGACCCGGAGACTTCCACATGACCCTGAATTGGATAAGCAGTTAAGAAAATGGTCAGATCGTTCTCAGATTTTTTCTGAAAGGTAGTAAATGATACACTGTACTGGGCCACCAACACATTACACCTATATGAGCTGCTCAGCCATAGAAACCCATGCCATGAAGCTCTGGGCACACAGTTTTTGTGCTGATGTTAATGCCAGATGGCCCTTTTGTGCACCTTCACAATTCTGCAGTTACTGAGACAGCAAAGTGTCTGTGACTTTTGGGCACTATGCGCCTCAGCGCTTGGCGACCCCGTTCTGTAACTTTATGTGGCCTGCCACTTTGAGGCCGAGTTGTTGTGGTTCCTAAACGCTTTCACTTTGCAATAATACCACTTACAGTTGATGGTGGAATATCTAGGAGGGAAGAAATCTCACAAACTGACTTGTTGCAACTTTGGCATCCTATTACAGTACCATGCTCAAATTCAGTGAGCTCTTTAGAGGACCCATTCTTTCACAAACGTTTGTAAAGGCAGACTGCATGGCCAGATTTGATTTTATACACCTGTGGCAATAGGACTGAAAACACCTGAATTCGCAGATTAAGAGGTGTGCCCCAGTACATTTGTCCATATACTGTATGTAGCTGTCCTCTGTGTTGTAATTGAAACATGTATATCGTGTACTATTCATCATCTTGATCTACTTAAGAAAAAAAATTTGACCAAGCTCTTGTTTACATTCTGATCACACTTTTCAAAATAGTTAAACAGTTCATTGTAGTTAGATGCTTTGAATAAGAAAGAATAGTCATAAATTCCCCAGTCTTCTTCTGGTAGTTTGTCCACTTGTTTTTCGAACACTTATTATTTATGATTTGTATACTCCTGTAACTTTAAAACACACCTAATATTACTTTTTAAAATGATTTTCAAAATAAATTGTTTGGCAACAGAATATTTTAACATTAGTATAATATTTAAATTGGTTTACTTTGTTTAAACTATTTTTAAACTGACTTATTTTGAAAATTTTCCCAAATAATAAGAGTGGTGCATTTTTAAATAATGTGAACAAAAAGTTAGAACACTGTGTGAAATGTAAGGAAATTCAGAATGCAACTGAAAATAGTACAGAGAAAACCTATAAAATGTATAAGCAGATAAGTTAACTTTCTCATTTTTTCATGTTTTTCTAAAAAATATTTGCTTATTTTGTAAATCACCCCTTTTTCGGGGAAGGGCTTCGTTATTTCAGCACCACAATGCCACACAACATTCCTCACATAAAAAAGCATGTCTCTGTAGTAAACTGTCATTATGACTCCAAAGTGCTGAGCAATCGAGAAACAATGGGAAAATATTTGGCTGCCAAAGCATCACCAGTTGCTCTCCTGAACTCCCAAACACTTACAGAGTGTTCTTAAAAAGACATGATGCAACACAGTGGTAAACATGAACCTGCCCAAATTTGTAAAATATGTTCCTGGCATCAAGAACAATGTTGTGGTTGACTGTGCAAATACAAATGATTTATGGGGGAAAAAGTGCTACACTTGAACATATTATCTCAGCAAACACTAAAACTACTTGACAAGAAAACAATCCATTACAAGCCTGGTGACAGGTGTGACAGCTGTGCAATGTGCTGTAATTAACTGGTGCCACTTCAGAATGAGACAGGATTGAGAAGTGATGTCCTATTTGGCAGGTGGCATATGTGGGACAGGCTAAATGAGCTAGTACGGGATGTGATTGAAAAAAAAAAAGTCCACACAGAGCTTCAACTCCTCATCACCTTAGAAGAGTGCTGTGCTGTATTTTGGGGGGAGTGGAGTAATGCCACTGAATGTTTCAGCTGAAGTTGCACTTCTAGGATGCCACGTCTTAAACACACTCAAACACAGCATCAGCAATGATCCTCTGAGGTCAATATACTTCTCCAAAGGCTTTGAGTAACACTGCAGTATGAGGTCAAAATGAAATAGTGCAGTGACTGGAATCAGGCAGTGCAGTGATATTCTGCTCACGCTCATTATAGAATATGAGCTGTGGTTGGCTAACTAGCTAGAGGCTGTGCAGCTGTGAACGTGTCAAACATTTTCAGGCCCGTCGATGGATTTTGTAAACACATTCTTGCTGCTGATACATCTGCAGTTTTGACTTTGGACTATCTGAAGCAGACTGATGAGATGATTAAAGGGGTCAAAAGAAAAATTTTGAGAGAAAACTAATTAGAGTTAAGAGGAGAGTGAGCTGAAATCACACTGAGGAAGTGCTGCAGACACAGAGACAGTCTGCTCTCCTCATTTGATGCTCCATTTAGCAGAAATGCAAAATAAAGCAATCCCCAGTGCAGTGCTGCTTACAGACACGCAGCCATTATGGAGTCGTATAAGAACCGAACAAAAAAAAAAAAGCTGGCTCAAAATAGACAGTGTGCTTTTCCTTGGACTGTGTTTCAGCATAGCACCTCTGATATGATTTGTAATACACAAGGGTACATTACTAACTGAGATTCCTACAGCAGTATTCAGAACATGACATTTGCGTTAGTACTTGAGAAATCCATAATCACTCGGAGGCATTTCAGAGAGGAGCCTTGCTCACATTAATGAAACACTCAGCAGCACTAAAGATTATTCCAAGTCATTTTGATAAACACAAATCCTTACTATTGGAGGATAACCCTGAGAGAACAAATATTGCAGCCGCTTACACAACACAGTGTCATTTGTGCAGGCAACACAGAAACCATGACAAGTACAGTGAGACAAATCTCTTCAAAATCTCTCGAGTACAAAACAAACAAACAAAAATTGAGGGAAAAATAAAAACGGTATCGAACCAAAAACTTTACTTTCAGATTAACACAAATCAATAACAATATTTTTCCACTTTAATTTCACTCACTTACCAACAGTTTAACATCTATTAATAGGCAGGAAATCAAACCGTGATGGAATAATCTCTCTTCTCTTATCTCAATATCACTAAGCACAAACCACAGAAAATGTGTAGCCACAACAACAGCCTCTTTTCTAACTAATTTCTCACTGCTTAAAAAATTGGAATGAGTTAGTGTTGGGTGGTATGACCAGATATTTGTATCAGGATACATTTTAACATTCTGGTGGTCTCATGGTACATCATGTAAAATATATTTTACAGAGGTTTACAATAGGTCATTCTTCTATCAGGAATGTACAAAACATGATTCATGTTATAAAAAGCCAACAACATAAATTAAATAAAACCACACAACCAAAACAATAAATAATCTACTCTTTAGCTCTGTTAATAAAGACTAAATTTTTTTGCACAGGACTATAGAGTCAGTCCTTACCAGGCTGCTTGTTCAACATCTGTTTGGTTAGCATTAATGTTTCCACTGCAGAGCTGTGAAATGTGGCTTTGAAACAATCTCCACTTCAAAACATTATTTTAAACTTTGTGGCACAAATTATTCCCTCTCCAGGTAAAAATACCTGTTGGCCTTGAGTAACATGTTACCTCTGCCTCACCTGGTTCCTTGTAGCTATGTATGGAGGAGATGCCTGAGCCCCGTGAATAGTGAAAGTCCAGCACAGAAGCAGTGCAAGCAGAAATGAAGCAAAACCAGTCTCATTATTTAAAGCCGAAATACTTCCAAACAGCAGACACAGTTTGTTGAATCAACAAATCACTTAAATAGAAGCTGTCTGAAAAAGTGAAGTAGGCTAAAAGAGTAAAAAGTAACACATCATGCCACGATCTGAAGAAACAAAGTCATTGACATCCATCAGTCTGGAAAGAATTACAGAGCAATTTCTAAGGCTTTGGGACTTTGAGCACCAGAATGGGGAAGAAAGGTGATTTAAGTGACTTTGAACATGGCATGGCTGTTTGTGTCAGATGAGCTTGTCTAACTGCTGATCTACTGGGATTTTCCCACTCAACCATCTCTAGGGTTTACAGAGGATGGTCCAAAAAAAGAGAAAATATCCAGTGAGCAGCAGTTCTCTCAAAAATACTTTGTTGATGCCAGAGGTCAGAGGAGAATGACCAGATTTCTTCGAGCTGATAGGAAGGCAATAGTAACACAAATAACCACTCATTACAAGCAAGGTATGCAGAAGAACATCCTGAATGCACAACACATCAAACCTTGGGCTACAGCAGCAGAAGACCACACCGGGTACCACTCCTGTCAGCTAAGAACAGGAAACTGAGGCTGCAGTTTGCACATTGGACAACAGAAGATTGGAAAAACATTGCCTGTTCTGATGAGTCTCAATTTCTGCTGTGTAGGGTCAGAATTTGGCAAAAACAAAATGAAAGCATGGAGCCATCCTGCCTTGTATCAATGGTTCAGGCTGGTGGTGGTGGGGCAATGGTGTGGGGGATATTTTCTTGGCACACTTTGGGCCCCTTAGTACCAACTGAGCATCATTTAAATTCCCCAGCCTACCGGAGTATTGTTGCTGACCAAGTCCATCCCTTTATGACCACAGTGTCTCCATATTCTGATGGATGCTTCCAGCAGACTAATACACCATGTCACAAAGCTCAAATAAACTAATGTAACTAACGAAGAGCCCAATAAATGTATAGCCACTACAGCATTGGACCAGTTTGGTGAATACTCACCCAGCAAACTGGATGAGAAAAAGTGAGTATGATCTAAAAATCTGCTAAACTTTCACATTTGAACCAAATTTAACTTTTTATTTTTTTTATTTTTATCCTTGATGGCTTTGTACCATTTAGACGTCTTTTAGACAGAAAATTGCTCAGTGGGATATTGGTGAATGGTTAAAATTATGGTGAATTCAAGTCACTGTTAAGTCTTAAAAACACCGGCTTTCACTTTTCAACCAAAGTAAGACGAGACGTCCTAAAGGCCATGTCTGGCCGCCCAGATTAGGCCCAAAAAAAAAATGTCCATGAACGTCTGGTGCTTCGGGTATAGTGGAAGAAAATACCTAACCCTATACTGGGAGTCAAATCAAATCTAATTTATTTCCATATCACATTTTCAGTGCTGTACACATTTTGGGACAGGCAATCAGGTCAGAGATATGTGTAAAAATATCCACACAGATAACATGATAGGGTCAATATGAAAACTAATCAAAACGAACCTGCTGTTTTGAATACAGGTGGAAACTGCATTGATTTACAACCCACAGTAATATCGCACCCTCGTGTGGAGAGCAAACAGATACTGTTTGATGTTCTGCATCATGTAGCAGATTCCTTATTAGCCCAAATATACTCTCATGTAATATCACATCCTTTTGCAACAGCTACAACCCCAAGTGCAGGACTGTTATGATGCATCGTACAGGCGATGAGTTTCGCCACAGACAGGGCAGGAAGAACTTAAACGATGCAACAGTTCAACAAATCTAAATATTGTTTCCAAGCAAATCCCAACAAAAAAACGACTCAAAATATGAACGTCTGTGATCTCACTGCAACCTTTCCTTTAATTAAGGACAGGATAACCTTGTAGAAACCAAACGTGCTATGGATATACATGATCTAGCGTCAGTTCTTCATGTCAAATAGTATATCCAGATTGGCCTCAGTGGCACTAAACAGGAAGGACAGACCTTAAGACTTCCTCCCTTCTGTTAATCCCATGACAATGTCTACACTTGGCAGACGATGCTTCAAAATGTTTCCCTCCATCCACAAGTCACCATCCCAATCAAAAGTGGCAGTAGCCAGCTGTCGCTCTAATTGCATGCAAACCAATGATTTCACAGTAAAGTGGCTGCCAAACACTTTCAAACAGTATGAAGTCTTGTTCAAAAGCTCTGTAAGATCATGCCAAAATTTCATTCAGAAGAGTCTGCTGAATAAGCACTGCAAAGCGAGGGGACAAAAAGATGACCCACTGAATGCAGCATATACTACACACTTTGCTCATTGAGGCATATATTGAGATTCAAACACAGCTAGCTCCAAGTGTACACAAACACTTCTAGAAGAATGAACAGGCAAAAGTTAGTATCTCACAAGTAACCAGGAGCGCTTAAGTAAAATCCACCAAAAACCACACAACAAAATCCATATTTTTGTACAGTGTTACTAAGCAAAAGCCCACTTTCATGAAATTCTTCCAAAAACCTCAGCTCTTATAATGTGTCTGACCAATGCTGGGTTGCCAACTTGCATATGCATGGAAAAGCAAAATGGTTTAAGATATGAAAAAGCTCTTACCTCGATGAGGAAATCCCCCGTCCTGAGCCCCGCCTGCCATGCCACTCCTCCCTCATCTACCGACTCCAGGTACTGCAGGGCAGGAAAGGCAGGGGTGGGAGTAAACTCCTCAATAGGCGTATCCGCTGGAGATCAAAGAGGGAAGAGCGCGGTCAGTAAATTCACATAACTGCACTTAAAAAGTCCCATAAACCAAAAAACAATGCAAGGAAGCACAGTTTTTAAAAGGGACAACATTTAGACACACACAGGTGTAATTAATAACATAATGATTCCTTTAATGCTCAAATGCAATTAATGTTATACATGAAACCTGTGCTTCAGCAACTAAGTCAAAATGTCTGTTGTGAAAAAAACCCATTAAAATATCAGTTAATTCTCTGTGAATCAAGCACGCAGAGATGTTGCAAGGGTAGGCTAACCCTAGCTTAAAAAAAAAACTGCAGTGAAAAGACACCTTCCAATAACTCAAATACTGTATGCTGTGTAGCTATTTAAATAGATCATAAACCAAATAAGTAATCATTACATTTAGTTCAACTACCTACAAAATACACACCCTCTGTATCTCACTTACAGCTGCAAATGAACAACCCCAGTCTATCAGAGTGGTTAATTTGGCCTGTTAATACTCTCATGGTTTGACTAGAGGGTTAGCAATAATTGGTATGATTAAAGCATGAATGCTCCCATGCCAGAATTAAGAGGGGATTTTTAGCTTCATCCAGCATCCACTTATGCAATGAAGTTACTTCCTGGCTACCATCAGCTGGACCCCTTTGGCATCAGAAGATCTCAGAGTGAGTTAGCTACATCTGCTAAAAGTCCTAAGTGAATTAGAGCTGACTTTTAGGAAAACAGGAATTCGTACATTTAGGAATTCATTTGTGTCTATTTAGAGTATTTGATGAAGGACAGTGCTTGAAAAGACGCCAGAAAGGTTCGACACAGCCGGGCTTTCTTTGCGTACATAAAAGTAATATAAAGCCCCAGTCAGAGATAGTGGTTATTAAGATGATAGTTATCAACTTTGACAACTTCTTCCGCACAAAATGGAACTGACAGCAAATCAGGACAAAAAATATAAACATATTTATGCATTTTCTGCATCACCAACCTAATGCATGTTAAGTCCCGTGGCAACACAACACACACGTTTCGGGCTTCTGTTCCTGCAACGCTTCCTTCCGAGGTATTTCTGATGTTTAACTCTACAGGTTTGCATATATCAGCTAAGGATATACTTTTTAGCATGCCCTCAGAAAAAGTCAAAATGTGGCACTTTCTGCAGTCAATTTAAATCCAACCTCTGAATGTAATGTCCTCCAGTGCAGGTTAGGAGCTGCACACCTAACCTGCACTGGACCAAGTTACCATGGTCATCTAGGTAGGTTCAAAGAGAGCCACCACTGTGACTCAATGCGCCTCTCTAACCCATTAATGCTGCTTACTAGTACACCCCTCAGGTGGAAACAATCTGTTTCGGGGGCTTTGTATCATTTCACCCTTTTCTTTTAAGCCAGTTAAGAAAAACTACTGAAATGTATTCAAGCTGAAATTTGTCTAGATACAAAACAATCAAACAAGAGCTTTGACTAAATAAAATACAGCTGAAAATAATCAAATATCCCACCAAATATAACAATAAGTAAACAAGTCTATAAATCTGTCCAGGCATTTCAATACCAACTTTTTTTTGGCTGCTGACATGTCAAAGTAACAAAAAGAAGGAGCTTTTGACAAAATATGTTTGAGCTGGAATGAATGATGAAAATCATAATGCATAGAAAAAATCATACATGCATATGCAGATCAAGACATATTTTAATGATGCTTGTAGTGAAGCAGTGTTGCTTTGATTTCTAAAGGATTTAATTAAGGATTACCTGATATATGGGAAGAATATTGGTCTCAGACGATATTGACCTTGGGGTCAATATAGGGATAAAAAGGAATTTATTAATGTCAGTGTCTGATTTTTATCTGTTGTGTCAAATCAATTCTGTCCTGGTTAAATGTTTAAAGATAGTGTGGTGGAGAGCCATCAGATTTTAAAGCAGTTTCCAGTGTTACTCACAGAATTAGTTTGCATTTGTGGCTGGTTGGCTGGCTGTCCTGCCTTGCAGCCTGTGTGAGCTCAGCATAGCAGCCTGTTAACCACCTTTACCACCTGCCACTGGTTCTGGTTAAAGTGACCCTCTATTTCATTGCAAACCTCAGGAGCAGTCCCTGTTCTGCCCTTGAGGTCTGCTGTGAGCTGGACTACTGTCACCAGCTGCAGTCCACAGCAGTGGAGTGGGATGAGAGACTTTCTTGGGAACAGATGAATGACATCAAGGACTGCCACAATGGCAACTTGGCCAGCCTGCCAGTAGGGAAGCAGGAGTCAGGAAGCTAGCTGGTTAGCAGTGGCTGAACTTTCAACATGAGAGTAAGTGGATTATCCAGTACTAAATCATTTGTGTTGTTCTCTGAGCCTTATGGAAAAAAGCAAAATAAATTGCAAATTGTATGGCTATTAATATACTTGGACAGTACTGCCCAGGTAAAGTCTCTGTCTGGACAACACTGGTCCATTTATTTTAAAAAATTAAGCAAGTTCTGGAAATGGTTTCCCTGGAATAAAGGGGGAATAAATGATGAAAAAAACTAAATAAGCAAAAGGGGGAAAAATATCAGTATAGAGACCAGCTGTCAGCCAAATTGCTATTTCAAACATCTGTATCAACACTGGCCCAGAATTTCACAATGCATGCATCCCTAGTTTTAACAAAAGTTTACCATCTACCCTGCACTGTACTATTACTTTCCCCACACATGGCTGTAGCACACCCTCCCTCTCTGGCTGTCGGGGAGGTTAAAAAATATTGCGGCTGGGAGAAACCAGCGGTGACAAGTGACACTTCCTATAACTCACCCCCCCCCCACTGGAAGACACAGTCCGCGAGCACTTATGAGGCTTTCATGAGGGGATTTGCATGATTGTGATGACTGTGTTTCTTTAGGTGTCTGTCTGTGTGTGTGACACAGTGACAGAGACAGAGGAGGAAAAGAGACAGAGAGAGAGAGAGAGAGAGAGAGAGAGAGAGAGAGAGGCTGAAATGCAGAGCACAAAAGAGGATGTGAGCTTATGTGACAGCTCGAGCATCAGCGCATGTTTGTGAGTTTGTGTGTGTGTGTGTGTGTGTGTGTGTTCACCCCCGTGCAGTGCAGGATAAGCTCGGCTGGGTCAGTTCCCCCGGGGTGATAGCAGTGTGTGTTAGGATGACTAGAACATTCCTCTTGTTTTTCAAGCCAAATCCCTCTTTCCTCTCCATCTATGTCAGTCCCTCTTCTTTTTTCTCCCTCTCTCTCTGTATGTGTCTTAAAAAAACATGAACATACTAAATTTACCTCTCGACAGTAACCATGGTGTAGACCAATGGAACGGCAGCACACAGTTGTGGAATGCAAACGTGGATTATGACATGGCGAGAATCGTCATAGAAACCAACGCAGCAGCTCAAGCTGGCTATTTTTAGTGCCAATCTTATGGCCTGGTGAAATACCAAACTGCCTGGATAGGCCACTCTTATCACAACAACTCATGATGTGGTGCGAAGAGGTGAAGGATGGTGGGCACAACAAAGGCAGGTACATGCAAAGCGCACCTGAACACAGACTTGTTTTAAAATGAAAAAAAGAGCCTTCAATCTGATGTCACAGCCTATTACAGGTGTTCACAGACATCTGCAGCGTGTATAAAGAGGCATTGCAACACAATCAATGAAAAATGTAGGCAAACGTAAGTGCCATCAAATGCATCTTTGACAACAACACATGCAATCGCTCCTTATGTGTGTATGAGCATCAAAGTTGATTTCAGGTGTATTTCTGGTAGAAGTTATTTGCATGTTTCTGTAGTTTGTGTCTGTGTGTGTGTGTGTCACACATTCTGCAACAGACACACAGGCCTCTAAGTGAGAAGACTTAAACTTGAAATTTAAATCCATATTGGTATATATTGGTGAGTAAATTCTATGTGACACATCAGTGTTGATGGTGTTTGGCCAACCTGGCGCTCAAAAGGGAAGAATGATGGTTTTGGTACAGATCCAAACAATAATCACAAAAAGTATTTAAGTCAGTGAATGATCCTACCTTTTGCCCCACGCAGGACGAAGCCGAATCCCTCATTCTCCTTTTTCTGCAGCACCACCGTCTTCTCGTCCACCACGCAGTCACTGTGGAGGAGATGCCGAGCAGAGCGCCCGTTAGCACAACCCATCATCCGTAGCATGGCCACGGACGCCCTGCCCGAGTGGAGGTTCATGCTGCTGGAGGAGCGCTAGTCCGGCCAGGGCAGGGCAGGGCAACCCTGACCCCACCCCACCACCACCACGACCGCTGCCTCCTCCCCCCTCCTCCCCCCTCCTCCTCCTCCTCTTGTCGTCCTCTGTCTCTATCAAACGGTATGACAGCGGCCCCGGGAGCCCGGTGACAGCATCTCCAAAATAAGAGACGACCCCCCCGAAAAAAAAAAAGAAGTAAGGGGGAGACGACGAAAGAGAAGCGCCTCCCTGCCCTCTCTACGACTCCCTTGCCGCCGCAGCTGCAGCCCTCCGCTTCTCCTGCGCGTGGAGACGCGGGGTCGATAGCGCGGTTACCCCCGCCGCTGCTCCTGCTGCGGAGGAGGAGGAGAAGGAGGAGGCTCCGACCCGCGGTGCGGGAGTGCTGCTCCGTCGACGAGAAGCGACATCAGGCTGGTGGTGATAGCCGCTAATGGCTCATGATGAGGCGGGAAGGAAGGCTGAAGCTGACCGGATTGGGGAGTGGAGGGAGAGAGAGAGAGAGCGAGAGAGACAGAGAGGGAGGGAGGGAGGGAGGAAGGGAGCGGCGGAACCACGGTGTGGACCGATAGATGCCTAGGTGTGCTGCGCTCTGCACCCGACAGGGTGGCAGGGTGGGTGCGTGTGTGAGAAAAGGAGGGGAGTGAGGGGTTGACGGCGGAGTCATATATCTGATCTCGTCCTGACTGATAACCAAGCTGAGTTGGAGGATTGGCTGCCTTCTGCTCGTTCACTGGCATTTTTGTTAACCCGGATCTATTCATTTTGTACAAGACTTTATTAGAATCATTCTGAAGTCTTCTTTAAACAGCAACTTTAGGGGAGACTGGAAACAGTTGCAACAGGTCGTATTCCTCTAATCAGAACAGTGAGAATCATATTGATGACAGAAGGAATACAATTTCAACATTTACTCCTGCATTTATTGAAGAATAAACTTGATTTTTGGAAGCATGAAAGTATTTTATTTAAAGCTGTGTTATTGTCCTACAGTTTCGATCCTGTCCTTTGTATCAACTTCCATGTGACACTATTGACATGTGTCAGACTGTATCTCAGAGGTGTTCAACACTTGTTTCCAGAGGGCCATACTTACTAAAATAAAGGAAGCAGAGGGCCACACACATTGAACTGAATTAAAACACTGACTTTTTCCCCCACAACATTATGTATGAGTCCGGTGTACCCTGAAGTTACAATGAAAAGACACCTTGCTAATTGCTTCATATGCGCCACAGCACAGGTGACTGAGTGACTGATAAAACTCAATGCATTATAAATTTGGACCCAAGGCAGACTGTTTTACAGTCATCAAAATGTAAAATTTACCATTAGACTATATGCCTGCACCAGAAAGAAAATAATATTCATATTCACTGCTAATAATTATGAACAAATACATGGCCATATTGATGAATAGGAATAAGCTCAAATCATTTTCTATTACTTTTGTAGAGCTTGAGACAGTTTTTACTTGTTTAGCTAACCTGAACTTTACATTGCAGTCCAGATGTACATCACTGAATGAAGAAAGGTTTGGGCTAATATTTACTGCTTTTGAATTAACACATTGTTTATACACAGTCATTTGATACAATCTCTTTGCAAATCACCAAAGTCTTGGGTAATGCCTGATGTTGAAAATAGTTCCAGAGTGAACAGATGTTTATCCATTAGTCAGGGTCTGTCAGGTGTTGTAATTCATAACAGAAAGGATTTGTTGGCACACATACGTGGAATATTAGGTTAAACAGCAGTACAGACTCGTTACAGTCATTAACATAATGCTGCCTTTTATTGATTTTTTTCTCTTTTTAGGATGCCACGGACCAGATTAAGATAGTCTGTGGGCCAGTTCTGGTTGGTTTGTCTCAACTGTCCCCAGACCCAAGCAATCAATAAACCAGATCACAAAACAGTATTCATTCAACATTTTTGTTTAAAACAGGCACTTGTTATCTATTGTAATGCTTATGATGAACAGAATATATCAAATTATTTATAAGAAAATTCCCCAAAATGTTAATTTTCCTATGTTAACATAACCAGTTGTTTTACATCTGTTGCGTTATGAGACAAAATTAGTTTCATATACTGTCCTATGAATAAAAAGGAAAAGTCCGTTTAATTTCCTGAAACATCAGTTCACATTCACTGCAAAGTGACACAAATCTGTTTGAAAAAATTGCAGTTATGTTCACTAACTAAATGTGAAGAAATGCTTATTGCTTTGCAAATTCTACACTGATAGAAGTTAAAAGAATCTTCAAATAAAGAAAAAAATGCAATATTGTTTACAGAAATATTATATTTACCTTTTTAATGGGGTATTTTTTAAGAATAACTAATGAAATATTACAGGCTATTTGCATTGCCTTTTGGAGGATTCCCCAGTGAGACCATGTTTGTGGTAATTTGAACACAGATGTTTAGATGTGTGCATGTCTACAAAACTGGTGAAAAAGGATTTAGCATTTTGGTGAAACTGCAACATATTTTGTGCATATCCACCCATAAAGTGGGGGGTCTTAAACCATTAAATTTCCAAACACTTCTTTTCTTGCATTCTAGTGAATTTTTATGCACCAGTTTGTACTTTTTCTGAATGAGTTTACGGTAGAAATGTCTGGAATGTAATGCAGTGAGGCTCACAGGCATTCTGTATGGCTTTCAAATCAGTATTCTCAATATTTCTCATTTAATATTAGCCCTGCTGAGTCAACACACATACAGGTCCTGATGATAGAGACGGAGTGTGATGAGTTGACAGTTCTATCTGATAACAGGCTACTTTGGTGTCTTTTGTTTGAGAAAGTAACCTGCTTAAATGGCTTATTTTGGAAACAAATGGGTTGATAATAGTTATTTCATAAAATGATCAGTAGCATAAAGATACACTCATCAGACACATCATTAAAACCACTGACAGGTGAAGTGAATTATATTGATCAGCTTGATGAATTGCTGTGTTGTGCTGACAAACTTGGCACATTTGACCCCCAAAGTTGTGATCACTGTTTACTGTGCCCTGGCCTGCTTAAAGAGGTGGGACCACAATCATTCTCAGGCATGAAACAAGGCAACTGTGCCTAGTGTGAGTACATCCTTAGATTTGTGGGAAGCTGTAGCCTAATCCAGCTGTCACTGGCTGAGAGGGGAGGCATACCTGGAACAGGTCACCAGTCCATCAAAGGGCTAAAACCGAGAGACCTACAACCACACACTCTCACATTCACACCTACAGCAGATTTAGAATTACCAATTAACCTAACACGTATGTCTGGACTGTAGGAGAAAACTGGAACTCCTGAAGAAAACTCAAGCTGGAAAAGGCAGAACGTGCATACTCCACACAGAAAGGTTTGTTGCTGCAAGGCCACAGTGCAGAGGACACCATCAGAGGTTCTGAACTGAAAAGTCCGAGCAGTTTTGATTGCCCAAGCGGTAATCCGCAACTGCGGTTGCCTGTCCTAACCTAAACTATTGCACCACACTTGTGCTTGTGGAATCCTCCATAAGGCGATGCAGCATCTCTACAACAAGAGCAGGTTTACTCCAAATGGAAAGGCACCTCTTTAAGTTTGACTCAGCAGTAAACTGTCTAATCAGACATCTCTATAGCTCTGCATATATTAACTACAACTATTTTGTTCCCCTGCTAGTCTTCTTTTTCTGGAATATATATGCATAAAATGGTACATGCAATCTCTCATTCCCTGTGGTGATCATGGCCGAGACTGCCGTGGTGAGACTGATCAGCATCATCTGAGCTGCAAAGCAAGACTGACCATGAAACTGGCTGGGGAGAGGTCCAAGTAAAAGGCCAAGTTTGCTTCTCCAGCCTGAGGTGTTTGCTGAAAGAGTGCATCATTCAGCTTATATTAGGCACAAGAATTACACTGAATAGACACGTGGGATGAGAGAGAGAGGAAAAAAAGAGAGAGAGAGGGGAGAATAAAGAAGGAGAGAGAGGAGCGAGTGCCATCCTAGCAACAGTTCCCTTAGCAACGCAATCTGTCTGGAGAGGAAGGAGGCCGGCACTGCTGACACACTGAAGGTTATCTCCCAGCATTCCCTTACACTCGCTCACTCACACACAGGCACCCTCCGGCCTAAAGTGGGCGGCCACTGGTAATCACACCTTGATCACCCAAATCTTACACGGTGGCCGCTTCAATAGGTCAACACACGGCAGTGTGCTGGAAAGGGACTAACAAGGTGTCATCCTGTTCGACAGGCAATGAGAGGCAGACATCAGGCTGAGGCTGCTTTATCAAAACATTCTCAGGCATGAAACAAGGAGATAAAGGGTGTGGGACATGCTGCTCCCCAGGATATATGGGATAAAGTGCTCGCTTATCCCAGAGAGCACAGTGCCTCAGTCTGGACTGTGGGAGGCCATAGTGTATTTATAGTCAGGATGAGAGGCTCTCTGTGCAATGCTATGGTATTCATCTCCTCCTGTCTACATGAAACTTTTTATTGGAGTTTGGAGAGCACAGCGATTAGAGACAGGCATCAAGCTGTTCAAGGCATCAAGACAAGGGCTTCTAACCTTGCAATGGCATGCTTCAATGTGGGAGAGTACTCTCAGTCACCATCTCATTCCTTTGTGTGCGATCATCTGTGCCATGTGACTGTAACAACGACTCTTTGGGCACCAGCATCATCAGCATTCTATTTTAGACAGCAGAGAGCTGATGCATCATGTATGAACATCCACATCTGGCTTTCCTTGCACTCCAACTCCATTGCAGCCTTTGTCAGCAAGGAGCGATTGTCTGGCTACATGTCAAATTTGAAGAGTAATGGAGAATAATCCTGCAGATTACTGCAGGTTTTAAACATTCACCAGGAAATGCAGCATTAAATAATTACTGTAGTTTTTTTACACCACCATATTGCTGCTACACTAATAGCGTATGGCTTCCTCTTGCAATCCTCTATTGATCCCACTACAATCTCAGCCACAACTTACAGTAAATTGCTCTGCTCTTCACATCTT
>VUQI01063566.1:30717-51845 GCA_015106735.1 Paratilapia polleni | reverse complement strand
TGTAGCTTTGTTGTTCCCAATGTCTGCTGCTTG
Source organism: Paratilapia polleni (assembly GCA_015106735.1). NCBI lineage: Eukaryota > Metazoa > Chordata > Actinopteri > Cichliformes > Cichlidae > Paratilapia > Paratilapia polleni. The sequence goes on along the minus strand of VUQI01063566.1, from coordinate 51,812 downwards.
ACCTTGTTCTTATGAACCGCCATCTTAGAAATTGTAAGGATGGAAGCAACCTGACGCTCACTGTATCTCTCTGCCAGTAAAGCCAGAATTGAACCCTTCTTTTCCTCACACAAACAATAGCTATTTTTTTTATTCCAGTTACTTTTGATGTACTACTAGCACTGTTTTTGCCATCCAGTTGGTCCTATTGCAAGAGGATAGTGATGACCACAGCAATGGGTTTTATACTTTTCCTCGTTAAATAAGATTTGTTTCAGGTGATCACCTCATCAGTACCTTATTAGGTAGAAACAGGTGTGCTTGTGTTGGAATTCAAGAGACACTGGAATGGAATGACTGTCATATATGTAGAGATGCTGAAAAATTTGCAGTGGTCTCTTAATTTTTTCCAGAGCTGTAGATAGATATATAGATATGTATACTCTGTGTCTTTATTCTGTAGTTGAAGGTTGAAGGTTTATGTGTGTGCACGCATGTGTGGAGGTGTGTGTGCAGTCCTTAACAAATTTATTAGACCAGCACCCAGTGTAAGGTTTATGGCACAACTGCCCTAAATTAACAGCAATGGTAATTACCAAAATCATTTTTTATGTTTCTGTAATGGTTAATCCACCAGTATGCCCAAGCTCTTTAATTGAAATATTTTTAATGCTAAAATATAATTATTGTTGTTAACCATGATTTTTAGAATTCATGGTTTTACAAAAAAGCAGAAAAAATAGTAAAGCACATTATTAATTTTTGATTAAGATGCCAAATTACAGTTATTTACTTGCATTCCTGAACAGAAAATAAGTTTTAGTGGTTGAATGTTACGCTTGATTAATTTCTGACTTCTCAGAGAAGTCCAGTGTGCCGGCTCAAATTTGGGTATAGAAATTCAGTTTGAAATTCCTCACTCCTTTTTAAAAATGGTAAAACGTTGAGAACTCACTGAAAAGGAAAGAGTCCACATTAAAGTGTTTCGTGATGCTGGATGGTCTTTCTTGTTTTTATGACAGGTGGTCTAATAAATTTGTCAAGCACTGTAAATACATGAGAGGGTTACCTAGGCAACTAGAGCCTAGAATGTCAACTAGCTATCAACTGTTGGCGACAAGCGAATCGCTTCCTGTGTGGATGCTCTACTGCCCCCTAATGTGGATTTTGCTGATTTTGAAAAGACGACTGCTATCTTTTTGTATCCAAAATTTCTACGGCAGGTGTGTCAAGTCACAAACACCAAAGGACACCTCATGTGTCTCATAGACAGAACAGCAGCATTTGACTTGGACTTATCTATAAAACATAAACATTTGCATTTGGAGGCAAATGGTATTTTCCTTCCTATTTATTTTTCACTTGGATCTCCATCACACATACGCCTTCAGTATGTAAATAATAGTTGTGTAGCACCCTGCTTACCACTTTATTGGAACAAACAAACATCCCCACTCGTAGCTCATCTCATTCAAACCAGACTGATAGGGAGCTACAATCTTGACACTAAAGCCAGAGAAGCAGTACAAACAAGAGAGAAAGTCACGACCCAGCAGGTACTTTAAACAACCCTGACACTGATTGAGACTAACTGGCAGGATGAGTCAGTAAACACTGCAGGGCTTCATCTAACAGCAGTGAACAAAACCTGTTTGCTCCTACACATGTCATGCACATTTCTAAGCTGAAGTATATTTACATAAGAAGGGCACTTCTAAAGCATTTTTAATGTGCTTGTTCAAATTCAAGTCCAGTTAAGGATAATTTCCTTCCTGAAGTTGAGTTTCGAAAGTTGGATTTAGAACAGACAGAGAGATTTGGGTTCATTCCAGTAGAAAGGTGACTTTGGTGATGGAGTCCTTCTGGCTCTACAAAGTTTGGAATCAATAAAAGACATAATTGACTTGAGCTGGAGAATGGGAGGTCAGTCCAGAATTTTAAAATCTTGTCCTTTTTTTTATCTTATACTGGATTTCCTGTTGTTTGGACAGAAAAAAATTTAGTATTTTGGGGTTTAAGAGGCAGGACATGTAGACATGTTTAGGGCATATTTCATGAGTTTGACTATTTCCTGTCTTAAATTTATGAAGACTTTAAGATGAAGTAGAACATCATCTGCATAAAGACCAATCCTGTGTTCTGAATTTGCAGTCTGAATTCCTTCTCTTTGTGTTTCTGACAGACAGCACTGACAGGCGGGCCATTTAAATCAAAAAGCAAGGGAGAGAGTGGACATCCCTGTCTACTCCCGCAACATGTGAAACTTTGTGCTGAAACTTTTTGGTGTAACCTCATTAGCAGTGACAGTGTCCGTTGGTGTGCTTTCTCAGCATCTAGTGAAGCTGATTTTGTTTTGTTCCATTGTGACATGTTGATTCTCCCTTCCCATCTTCCCCCCATTCTGTCTGTCTTTCTTTTTTAGTGGTGCATCAGGGAGCAGCAGTGAATCAGAAAGCAGCTCAGAGTCTGACACCGACGAGTCTGAGAGCAGCTCCAGTGACAGCGAGTATAATCAGGCCTCCCGCACAAACACTCCAGAGGTAGGATGACAACTGTGTGTGTGTGTGTGTTTGTGTGTATTTATGCATATTTCCTAGTAACTGTGTGCACACAGTGGGTAACAACTGAGCAAACACACTAATTTTTTGTTGGGAGAAAATACTAACAATTGTTAAAATCCTGAATAAGTCAATATTTTGTTCACTAATATGTTTATTGTATTGTGAAATAAATTGAAAGATTAGTTGGTACATGAGTCATGAAAGGCTTTGCTTTTATTCCAGCTATTAAAGTCTCATTTTGTCAGTTCTCCTTTTCCTGTAACATATACATATACAAAAGTTTTGCGTCACTCCTCATTTCCTTATATTTTGCTAGGAAAACAGGAAATGGGTGCAGTGATTTATTGAAATGTGCAAACATACATAGAAATACAGTATGTAAGGCAAAAACAGAGTTTGTTCAATTCTAATGAGCTTGAAAGTCAATATTTGGTATGACCACCTTTATTATTCAACACAGTCTGAACTCTCTTAGACAGCTTTCTTCTAATTTCTTTAAGTAGTCTTCAGGAATAGTTCTCCAGGCTTCTTGAAGGAAATTCAAAGCTCTTCTTTGGATGTCGGCTGCCTTTTGTTCTGTTCTCTGTCAAGATGATCCCACACTGCTTCAATAATGTTGAGGTCTGGGCTTTTTGGCATACCTCAGCTTTTTCTCCCTGTTTCCCTTCCTTAAGAAGGGCTTCTTGACAGCCACCCTTCAATGAGACCATTTCTGATGAGGCTTCAGTGAACAGTAGGTGGATCAACTGAAGGGCCAGATGCATTTCTCAGGTCCTGTGTCAGGGCTTCGCTGGATTTTTTTCCTATTTCTTAAGAACATGACTTTCAGATACTGTTCATTTGCTGTAGATAGTTTTTTTTAGGCCTGACACTTCTTCTTTTGTCTCCCACTTGTCCGGTTAGCCACGTATTTTAAGGACACACTGCACACCATGCCGAGATATGCCAGGTTTTTGGCTAATAGCTCTTTGGGAATCACCTTGTTGGTACAAAAATATTATTTTATCTTTGGCATTTTTCACTCAACTAAAGAAATGGGAACAAATTATGTGTTTTTGCGACAGGATGCTAGTAACAAAGTGCCTAAAAGTACAATTTAAAATCGGTTCTTTGCTAAGTTGTCTGTTATGTATAGGCACAACACTGGTTCATCCCTTGAGTTAGGTGCTCTTTTTATGAGTAGCACACCAATGATTCATAGGTCAGTGTTAAGTGGCTTAACAAACAAAAAAAACATTCCTCTGAAAATGGTCAGGTACAAGGAGTGGACTGAAAGAGAGTGAAAAAACAGCCAATGTCCACAGAAAAACTTTGAAAGACCTTCAGAGAGCCTGGAGAACTATTGCTCAAGAGCGCTTTAAAAAAGATTACAAAAAAGTCTGGCTCCTTGGAAGCAAAATATAAAGAAATGAAGGGTGGTTCAAGACTTCTGCACAGTTCTGTAGTTCAGCAGCTCACCAGTACCTAATACTGATGCCATAGGTGTCTTCAGCTCTGACGAGTGTCTCCAATTTTGTTTACATTTTGCAAAGAGACAGATGTCCTTTCACTTCCTTTGCTATTCGCTCTGATTCACAGCTACCCACTTTACTGTGAGTCTCACTGCCTGCACATTAAATGCTCTCTTCCCACGCTCTCTCGTTGGTGTTCTGAAAGTCATAAAACTCCAGCTCCAGAAAAACCGAATTATGACATTATTTATCACATTATTTTAATGGCTCAACACTGCCTGGTTTTATAGGCTTGTGCCGTCAAACACACTGGGAGAAAGTGTCAGAAAGAGAGAAAGCAGATAAAAGAAAGAAAAAATTAAGACAGTGGAGGAGGATACTGCTCAGCTCACAGGCAACTATGGTACAAAATTCTGCAGCACAAACTGAATAAATAGTTGCCTTTTGCCTCTTCTAGCCCGAGCCTCCTTCAACTAACAAGTGGCAGCTGGACAGCTGGTTGAATAAGGTCCAAGCTCAAACCAAACCCCTGGTTCCCCCACAGCAAGAACATCATGGCACAGGTTAGTAGATATGGAAGGTTAAAGCCATTCTTTCCACCACATGATGTGCTAAATAGCCTAGATAAACATATCTTGGCTTGGTTACAAATACCTATTCTAGTCAAATGGTCCACTGCTTAGGCTCCATCAACCAGGGTCCAGAGACATTCTCTCCAGGCAATGAAGCACCAGGAGTGGGTACAGCTGCCAAGATCAAGCCCTGTGGATCGAGCAGTACCCCTGTTCCAGCTGCACCTACAGCTGAGCACAAGGACACAAGGGCACCTTTCTGGTAGGCTTGTTTAGAATATTGCTAAATTAACTCTTCAAATAACACCTGCTGAAAGACTGAATGAAGCACTAATTGTAGGTTGCAACAGACAAAAATGTGTCTTAACCATATATAAAAAATATGTTTTGTTCTCTTCAGCCCAGGCAGAGAGAAGGCAAAGGCCAAGCTGAGCCAGAAGGCCTCAGGGGAGGGCCAGAGGTCGAAGACGAGGCTGTCGCCGGGCCTGTTGTCAGGGCCTGAGGTCACGACCCCAAGGAGGAACACCACAGGGAAGAAACAACCCAGACGGACAGAGAGGTCAAACAGTGTGGAAGATAATCAGAACACACAGACATGGAACAGAGCGAATCAGCACAGGTAAGAAAGGAGGAAAGTGACAACTTCTTTACATTTTGGATAAAGGAGCTGCATTTAAAAGTATGAGCTGCTTATCTTTTGTAGTGTGGTAATTTTTTTTCTTGGAACAATAACAGCTTTTTTCACTATACACACAGAAACACTAATTGCCAGTGCATATTTTTATAAGATAGAAAAGAATAAAGGTAAATACAATGCTGCAAACATCCAGGAAGTATATATAGTTAAAGACTCAAGGTTGCTTAAAAACTGGACATTTTTACAAAGGGTAAAGAGCTAGACCTAACATTTGCTAGTTTGAACCATAGACAGTACAAAAGATGGACGTAGCTACCATGACGTCACCTGTTGGTTTCTGAAATCTTGTTTTGAAGTCTCGAGATGAGCCTTTTTGCCATCGCCATCTCGGTTGCAATAAACCAGATGTGACAAGGACAGGCGGGTCTGACTGTGAAACAGCTTGCTCATTGGCTAATGCCTTGTGATTGAAAAGTTATTAGCAAATGAGCGAGTGGAAAATACCACAGCTAATCCTCCTTTTTAAAACATGGTATGACCGAGATTTACAAAATGAATTTAAGTTTTTTTTTTCGGTAGGACCCAAAATGAGTGAATAAGTCCCCAGTCATCACTGGCAGCCATCGATCATGAGGGAAAAATGTGTATTCCTCAGCCAGTTGGCGAGTGTTTGCTGGAGGCTGATGGCAGTCACTGGGAAATAAAGCCCCATTCACACAGGCCTAGAAACCGATTTGTGACCCCCTGGCAACTGCCGGTTGCTATGGAAAAATGTGCACACCCCCACTGGATGGCAAAAACCTCCTTGCTATTGCTTTGGTTGTAGTTGCCCATAGTTTGCATGGAAGATGCCAACTTGTCTGCAAACACTTGCTACTCTCTATTCTACTCGCTACATCAGCTACTCTCAAAGCGGTAGTGAAACTGAAAAGGGTGACACAAACCAGAAACGGAGACCATTTGCCTTCAAAGTAAAAGTTGTGCCTTTTGAAACATGTTGGCTCTAGCACTGAGGCACAGTTTTTACTTTGAAAGCGAATGTTCTCCATTTCCGGGTTGCTTCACACTTTCTCAAGTTTTACTACTGCTTGGCGAGTTGTTATCGACTGTTTGCAGAGAAGTTGGCATCTTCCGTGCAAATTACAGGTAACTGTGGCAATCTGTTAGTGACTAAAGCAATCACAGGGAGCTTTTTGGTGTAACACCCACTTTGTTACCAATTTCTCCTGGCAACAGCCAGCAACCTCCAGGAACCACTCGCCAACCGGTCGGAGAATATACATTTTTATAAAAGTAGAAATATTTTTAAGATTGATTTAAGATTTTCCCTTCCCAATTCAGGGCCTTGGCCTCTTCAGAGAGCTGATTCTCTACAAAACAATGATTTTACAAAAACTGCCTTAACAAGAAGTTTAGGCTGTTTTCTCAGTTTCATGAGAAATTTACCTGAGGCATATTGCACGTCAGACACACGTATTGTGTGTGTCTGACAACAATGATATCTCTCTTTATCAATAAAATTAAGCAGGATATTTTCATCTTAACTACCTCTGTAAAGCAGCACATAGAGAAGACATTGGTGCATATTCATCGTTTCAGCTTCAGCCTGATAGTATGAGGAACAAAACAAATGCAGCCTATTTATTGATTTGTAACTGTCTCTTATAACTGACACAATACTTGTTATTGACAAAACTATTACAATTACTTTTAGGAACCTTGCTACCCTGCTTAACACTGCAGCTTAGAGCTAACAGAGGCTCCAATGGATCACTGAGCTATTTGGCAGCTAGCCACTGAAGACTGTCACTCCCTCTGTGTTGAAAAATGCTCAGACTGAGTAGAAGCCATGTCAAACTCTGTGCGCAGCTTGACGTTAGCCTAATTAGAAAAAAACAAAACAAAACATTGATTCCTTTTCTTCTTTTCTTTATTTTCCTCTCCCTCAATCACATTTTCCTCTCCTTCTTTCCATTTTAAGCTTCCTACATCCAAACAAGTTCGACTGAATGCATGCTGTTTTCAATTATTTCATGCTGTCTTATATTTTTTCATTTGAACACACACTCACCCCCCTGGAGCTAGCCAAGGCAAACATTATCTTCTACTGTTTGTCAGCACATATCATGTAGCTTGGGCTTCACTGCCTTGCTCAAGGGTGAATCTGATTCCGATAGTGAGGTTTCCTCTTATTGTGTTTCCTCCTCCTAGCCCTGCAGCGAGGGAGAAGGACCTGTTGCCTCCCCCCTCCCTGGAGCATCAGAATCCCCCGAGGCCGCGAAGTAAACCCCCCAGTGGGAAAACAGCCCCAAGGAAAGAACCTCGCAGTGCTACCAACTCAAACAACAACTCAGTCACTCCACCAGCAGCACTACAGCAAACCCCACTGCCAGTACCTGCTGTCAGTGTAAACCAGGTTAGTTTTAGGGGGTGGAATATGTGTATGTGCGTGTGTGTGTGTGTGTGTGTGTGTGTGTGTGTGTGTGTTTGTGTGTCTTTGTATGTGTACTGCAGGAAATTTTCAAACATCTGGAATACAGCTCAACACCAAGTCTGACGCATATATCACACTGTACCCTATACTGTGTTCTACTGACCAGTCCTGTCTGTGCAGGCTTTGGTTACATGCAGGTAAACAGTCAGTGTGGAGATGAGAAAATGGATTCTATTTGCCTAAATGCAATCTCAAAACTATCTGTTGTCATCTGACAGTAATTTAGCTTTTTATTAGCTAGCTTTTAAAAATGAATCAACCAGCACAGTAAGTCTTTGCCTGGATATCCACTAACTGCACCAGAAAAATATTCACCAGAGACTGACACCAGACTAACCCATGGGATTCTGGATTGCAACCAGACCAGTACAAATGCACAAAATGAATATTGTGCATTTTTACAGTTTTAATCTTATTAAAGAAAAATACTATTAATATATATATATACATATATATATATTTTTTATTATCTTATTAATAACATGATATTATTTTAATCTTATTAATGAAAAAGGAAAATAGAGTTTTTACAAATATATGTAATACTACATATTTACATAAAATACCAAAAGATCAACAGTATATTCACTAACCGACCACTTTGTTAAGTACACCTGTTCATTTACACAACCCCATGAACCTCATTAAGATAAATATCTAATCTACTTGGCAGCAACTCAGTGCATTTAGGCATGTAGGCATGGTCAGTCAAGATGACCTGCTGAAGTTCAAACCGAGCATCAGAATGGGGAAGAAAGGTGATTTAAGTGACTTTGAACGTGGCGTGGTTGTTGGTGCCGGACAGGCTGGTCTGAGTACTTCAGAAACTGCTGATCTACTGGGATTTTCCCACAAAACCATCTCTAGGGTTTAAAGAGAATGGTCTGAAAAAGTGAAAATATCCAGTGAGCAGCAGTTCTCTTGGAGAAAATGACTTGTTGATGTCAGAGGTCAGAAGAGAATGGACAGGCTACTTCGAGCTGATAGGAAGGCAACAATAATCAACCACTCATTAAAACCAAGGTATGCAGAAGAGCATCTCTGAATGCACAACATGTCAAACCTTAAGGCAGGTGGACTACAGCTGCAGAAGACCACATTGGGTACCGCTCCTGTCAGCTAAGAACAGGAAACTGAGGCTACAATTCACATGGCCTCACCAAAACTGGACAAAGATGATTGGAAAAATGTTGCCTGTTCTGATGAGTCTCGATTTCTGCTGCTACATTCAGATGATGGGCTCAGAATTTGGTGTAAACAACATGAAAGCATGGATCCATCCTGCTTTGTATCAACAGTTCAGGCTGCTGGTGGTGGCGTAATGATTTGGGGGATATTTTCTTGACACACTTTGGTCCCCTTATTATCAACTGAGCATCGTTTAAACGCCACAGCCTACATGAGTAGTCACCAGATCTCAATCCAATAGAGCACCTTTGGGATGTGGTGGAACAGCTGATGAATCTGCAGTAACTGTGTGATTCTATCATGTCAGTATGGACCAAAATCTCTGAGGAATGTTTGCAGCACCTTGTTGAATCTATCCCATGAAGAATTAATGCAGTTCTGAATTCCAAAGGGGGTCCAAAACAGTACTAGCAAGGTGGAATGTGTGCTAACAAAGTGGCTGGTGAACATATATTTACATTGTAACATTACCACAGTGTTGTTAACACAAATCCAAGAATAAGGGGATTTAAAGGATAAACAGCAACAATAAAAGTATTAAAAGAAAAATCCTGCAAATGTTGACCTTATGTAGCTTTACCATTGGAGTAAGGTTGAAAGTGAGAGAATAATATACCCCCCCCCCTTTTTTTTTAAAGAACAAAACATGTATTTGTTCGCTCAAAGATTTGTAGATTTTTTTTTTCAGGATTCTCATGTTTTGATTTTTGTTGATCTCTGGGACACTAGTGCCTCACATCATTACTTGTTTTGCTTTGAAAACAAATTTCCTCTCCACTGTTATGCTGTCAGTTAGTGGAAATTATACTTGTAAAACTCGTCTGCTGACAAATTAACAGCTAACGCATTAACAGCTGTCACTGATATTACGGCAAGGTTACAGGAAGGAAAACTGCAATAACCAGCAAACAGCAGCTCATCGGTCACAGCCCACACACAAGACTTAGAAAAAGTGACCCTGCAGTGTGACATGCCTGACTCTGACAACTGCCACCTCTTCATTAGCAGTCTGAGCTTCAAGTGCCCCGACAGCCTTTCAGAACTCCGAACTTTAATTCATTCACACAGTACTTAGAATTAATTATTTAATGTCTACTTATCATCATGCTCTGCTTTTCTTTTTTCAGCAATGATTGACTTCAGGAAAACAAAATAAAAGTCAAAATATCTTTCCACGTATCCCACTAAAGGGATTAATATTGGTGTAAAGGTTTTGAGATTAAATCCAAAAGGCTACTTCATACACTATTTTATGGTCTACATATAAAAATGCCTTGTTATAAAAAAATTACTCCTCCTGTCAAGTGTACACAGCTGAAAATTTCCCTGTTTTACTAATAGATATAACCTTTCTTAAACTACCTGAAAATCAAGATGAGTGCTAACATCTGCAACCTGTGCTGTAAGTGCTGTCATAACATTTGATCCTCTGCCAGCTTTAGCTGTGCAGAGCAGCTGGCAAGACAGCTAATGTCAACAGTGAGAAGAGGTGAACTATCCAGAAAACAGGCCAGAGGACTTGTGCTCAAGAAAGGAAAAGCTTTTTCCGGCAGTGTAAATAAGCTCTGTGGAAGGGACAGTTTCCTCCCTTTTTTTTATTTTTCAGCAGAACACAACATGCCATTTACTGAGAATGGATTTTGCAGATGGCAACATGCATTGGAAAGATTCCAAAGGTTTGCGTCTGCCAAGCGAGTGGGTTTATGCTGAACACTGGGAACATTAGTGGTGTTTTCTTCACTGCATCTGCCTCTGTAGTTTCTTTCTCGTGTTGCTGTTGTACACACAGTGCTGCTCCTCACTTGCCTTTGTTTTGGTTGAGGATAATTGATCAGTACACGTCTAAAATTAAGCATTCAACATCAGAGGGTCAATTTTGATTGGGAACAAGACAAGGCCAGGGATGCAGGTGTACCTACACAGTGCTAAAAAATGAAAATAAACTGAGGGGATTGTGGCTGCTTCTGCCAGCTGGCACGCATTATTCACACAAGAAGAAAGAAGAAGAATTGTCAGAAAGTTAAACCGATGATACACAAACAGTTAGAAGGCAGTTTTTTTCAAAAATATTTTTCCTCTTAAACAAATCAAAAGAGCGAAACCATCAATCAATCCTGCAAACAATCGCTGTCTAGGAGGCCAAAGCCAATACACTTTACCTTGTTGTTCTGCGTCCATTTCTATCCAAAAATCCCAAAACATTAAACAGTTTGACATTTTGCTGCTGTGAATGCTAACTAGAACAGAAAATAGTCGCCAACAAATTTACCATTTTAACCTGCTTGAGTAAGATTTGGTGAAAACTACAGTGCCCTGCAGTGCTGCTTCAGGCATAAAACTAAATATGTGTTACCTGTTTGCAAAGATTTTTGTCTTTAGTAGAAATAAAGTGTTGGGCCTGAGATTCACAGACAGAGTAAAGAAGTTAGGCTAACACATCACTGGATTTGTTTACCCGTCTGTAAAAATGTAGAACATTAAGTATTCTTTCAAATATGTAATTAAGAAAAAAAAATATTTCAGGTAAGAAAACAGGAGAAAAACTACTATGATATCATAGTTTTCTGTCCTAGCACTGAGTTTCTCTTTTCAAAGCTAGACAGCTTACAGAGTGTAAGCTAATGTATTTCAGAATGTATTTCTCCAGTTAAAACAAACCAGTTTATTAAATCAATTGGTTGAAGTATCATCATTTTGTAAAGCTGCAAAAGACTTTTGATAGATATTGCAACAACATCAGACTTTAACACTGTTGTGTCACGGTGTACTGTACAATTCAAAACAAAAGACACTCAATAAACATCAAATAAACTAACTAAAATTCCATTTCACCAAACTGACGTTACAAAGTTACAATGATATTCATACCAACTGAAGAATAGTGTCCATAAGGCAACACTGAAGAAGAGTAACATATTCTGAAGACAATGTGGAATTCTAATATCGAACAAAGGGCGACTCCTGTGTTTGCAAAAAGAAGTCTATTAGAAAACAGCCTTGGCTCCCTTGATCTATGACCTCAGTAAACACTTATCTAATAAGTTTCTGATCTCAGTTGCTAGTCTCAGGTCATACTGAATACAACATGATGGGTTTTTTTGTATCCCTGTTAGATTTTTAAAAAAAGCAAGGTATGCTTTACCTTGTGAAAGAAAAGTACTAGCCTTCAAGCGTGCTTGTTTTTTCAGTCAGATCTACCCTCATGCTTGTCAATGTCAATGTCAATGTCAAATTTATTTATATAGCACGTTTAAAACAACAAAGTTGACCAAAGCGCTTCACACAATAAAGATAAAAATCACACCATAAAAGACAAACAATAAAAATTAAAAACAATACAAACACAATACAATAAATAGACTAAAAAACTAAGATCAAAGACACCACAACAACAACAACAGCAAAAACCTGATAGGGCTCAAACTAAACTCGAATTAAAAGCCAAGGTAAAAAAAGTAGCTTTTCAGGCAGGACTTAAAAGACTGTATAGATTCCGCTCTACGAATTTCGGGTGGCAGTTTATTCCGGAGCTTTGGCGCTGCCACAGAGAAAGCCCGAACACCTCTATGCTTTAAACGAGACCTCAGCTGCACCAAGAGCATCTGACTCGACGATCTAAGTGCTCTTTTCAGATATATAAATCAAGAAGCTTAGTTAGAGAACTGGGTGCCATACCATTTAAAACCTTAAAAGTAAATAAAAGAATCTTAAAATCAGTACGAAAGCAAACGGGCAACCAGTGCAACTCTGCTAACACCATTTGATGTGGAATAAGTATTGTAAGTATAAATATTGTTGAGAGTAGTATTACAACATGAAAGAAGGACAACATATACTGTAAGTACTTAAGGAAGCAGAAAAAGACATTTGCAGCATACAGTATGTCCCTTTAGTAATGACATTGCATGCTGTAATAACACAGAAGAAATGCAGAGGAATCTTGATTTCCTCCCTGAAATGCAGCGTGTACATCTCTCTTCTCATGTTTCCTTAGTGTTTGTCAGAGCTGTTAAACAGATTTAAAGCCAGTGTTTATTGTTGTGCTGTACCACCCTGTTATTGTTGCATGCCCCCTTATTCTTCTCCCCTCAGTACCCACTGGCCAGATGGTGTCACTCCAGGAGCTAATTTAGCCCTTGCACATGTGGTGCACAAAAACACAAACACAGAAACACACTCTTACCAACAACCTCGGATACTACTTAGATGCACAAGCACATCCACACGTTTAAATACACTCTGATAGCGAAATGTATAGCAGTACAAGTCACAGGTAAACTTGGCATGCATATTGACACCAGCAAATAGTACAAATACTTATGATACTTAAGCAGATGCTTTTCATTAATTCACCCTTGTGCACACGCAGTTGTATAAATATTAATATACTGTACATGTTTACATAAGCACATAAACAAGCAGTAGGTTACATAGCAATAAGCAGACTTCAAGGGTAATAAAATCTGCAGTTTCATTCTGTCTTCACACAATCTGCTAGTTCAAAAAATGCAATCAGATGGGTGCAGAGAGCAATAAAAGAGGGGACCGGGAATGAGGCGGAGACCCAGAGAAAGAATGGAGAGTTATCACCACCTGCACACACACTCAGCATATAGCAGCATTGCTGTCAAGAGGAATGTCCAGGCCAAGAGCCACTGGAAAAACCACATAACAGGCTCCAAAACCATTAAAAAAAAATCCAGATACTAGAGATCCCTCTTGTGCCTGTTTTTCTGCACGTTCTCCTTTGTTTTTCTAAGTTTGAGTGCAGCTGGTTTCAGTTAATATCTAACAAAATACTAGTTGAGAATTTGAATGGTCTCTTGATTTACCCGCTGAACTTGTTTGTAGAGGCTTATGGAAGATGATAGCCATGCATCTGGGTTTTTGCATAATAATGTAAACTTAGTGGCAGTTTTGAAAGCTATGCTGTACAGTCATGCTGTCAGGATTACTATGTAAGTGGGGGAAAAATTGTCACTTTAACAGAGATTTTTTGATATTTCAATTTCACTGACCATCAGTGGCTGTGACAGACAGGCAACCTGTCTAGGGTGTACCCCGCCTCTCACCCTATGAGAAGCTAGGATAGGCTCCAGCCCCCTCGCAACCCTGAATTGGATAAGCGGAAGAAAATGGATGGATGGATGCATGACCATCTATGGGGGTTATACATTGTAAAGGTTACACTTAATATTGTAATAAGCAGTCACTTTTCTTTTATATCTTCCTTTTTCAAGGAAAAGGGACTGACTCATGCCAAGTAAAAGAAGCTAGATTTGGTTATTTTAGTATTCAGCATCCTGCATATCAACAGAGTCAACAAAAGTAGTATGTAGTAGTAGTATGTTTTACACAAAGAGAGGCCTGCCTGAAGGTTAGCTTCTGTCACCTGGATGAGGGTAGCAGCATGCTAACCCGGATTACCCCTTACAAATCCTATTCATGTCTCTGCTCTCCCATAACACATCACATACAGGAAAAAGGCCAACAAAGTAGCTCACATTCACCAAGGAAAATACACTGAATCAATTAACAAGGTGAAAAGGGTGTGGTTTATTTAATCCATGCACTAGCCAGTTATGCAGCATTGATCACTGTAAAAACACAAGTTTTCACTTGTTCACAGCATGATAAGCTCCTTGGCACAAATATGTGTTCTCATTTCTACCTTTGAGGCAAGAACCCTCTAATTGTATGCTTTGACAGAAACAGGGAGGCTGAGTAAATGAGCATATGCTCAAAGTTCACCAAAGGTATGTTTGATGTAGCTGACAGCAGCATTAGACAGCAGGTGTGTGTTCTGCTTTCCCTGAACAGTGTCACTTGCATAACACTAGTAAAAGCTAGCAGGCATGATTAAATCAATCCAGTCTACATCATGACAAATCAGGGTGATTTATTGGACATGCCAAGAGTTGCAGTAATGTGTAGAGAATCTGTCCAACAACTGAGCAATAAATCTACACAACCAGCCTAAAGGGAGCTAAACACTGCTGAAGTGATGCGATGCAACAAATGACTCTGCTCACTGCTTTTATATTATTTGGAAAGATTAAAAAAAGGTTTACTTTTACATACTTCTCACATTAGGGTTACTAGAAAATACACAGACTCAAACAAAAGCTAAGTAGTACTGAAAGATACAGCTCAACTCAGCTTTCTGGACATTAGCTTTTAGTGGTAATCTTTGACTCCATAAGCCACTGTTTAAGCTGATTAGTTTCATTTTCAAGGAATTTTCAAAGTAATGACATGTTTCCTTGGGACCTAATCAATGGGTTGAATACACTTCCTTCCATGTAAGCCATTTCCAAAGCCTTTTCTGTTAATATTTTAAATTCTGCCCTGTTTATATCCAGGTTTGCCTGCTCTTTTTCTTACTCATTTCACTGGATGCACATATGTAAGAGAGACATTTTAGCATCAATACCGAATAATGGGTATAAGACATGTGCATTTCTTCAGAACAAGCAAGGCATGCAGTGCTTTCCCAGTGAAATCTAAAAGCAGATATCAATTAAAACATACTGTACCAAAGAGATCTCTCTCCTTACATCTCAAATAGAATTCTGTCCCGTAAAGCATCTTCCATTACCTCCATCAGTCCTTAAATTACTGCCATCTTGTGGCTGCAGTTGGCTATTGTCTCTGGAAGCTAGCTTGAGTCAGAGAAATTGCAATCTATAGTTTTTGTCACTTACATGGAGATGTCTGTGTCATGGGCAAGCTGAGAGGCGAACAGCTTTTGTTGGTTGTATGCGCATGCATATTGTGAATAAACCTGTGGTGTTTGATGGGAAACTGACAGGAGACCAGCATGCTAGACAAGCTGCCGTTGCCTCTGCTTTCATCGCTCTGAAATCAGATAAGATGTGCGCATTATTATACACACACTGATATGTGTTGAATCAAAGGTAGCAGTGGCAAGTAAACAGGCAAACCTCTGTGTGATTTAACATCTTAACAGATAAGTTGTCTCTTGAAGAGGAGACATCAACTCCTGCCATATCGGGACTGATAAAACAGGCATGTTGAACAGGTGCAGGCTCCACCGGCATTTTCCGATTAACATGTATGACAAATCACTTGGCTGACCGAATGTACTAAGTTTAACTAGTTGTTTTGCTAACACACCACCTTAATTTTCCCTTAATATTTTTAATCCCACTGTAGATATTGACAATTAACCATGTCACACAGTTCTCAGGTTTTTTCATTTGGCTGTGATTTTTTAAAAATATATATATTAATACATTTTTATATACTTTTTAAAATCGAGGTGTTGGCCTGTTTTTCTGAGCTCATGAGAAGCTGTTATTTTAGAAATATGTGGTCCTCACAGGACAGCCACACTTCAGACATATAATTTTATAGAATATGATGTTTTACAATGTTAAACATCTGCAGAAATAATATTAATCCATATAACACTGATGGGAAACATTTTTCTGCAGAATCAGTACCTTTACTTTTGATCAAATTTGCCAATAATTTACAGTTTTACTTGTTGTGAGAGCTTTTCATAGTGTGGTAATGCTACTTTTACTAAAGGAACTATTATAAAAAAATTCGTCCAGCACTGGTCATTCTCAGCTGCTGGTAAATATTTTGATGATCAAAGTAATTGTAATCATAACACTTCTTCAGCTGAGAAGGGGTGCATAAAGGTGAAGACGTCCAGGCAGAGTGTAGCCACATGCAGGAGGCTGTCAGCATTGTAAAGGAGTAAAAACAGGCAGCACCGAGTCATGAAATGGCATGTTTTAATCTGAGCCATCTGTTCAAGTCTGGCCTGAATAGTCCCAGGATCTAATCTAAAATTCCGTTCACAGACTTCATGTTTATGTCTCACCTATCGTGTCTTTACAAGATAAATGTTAGCAGATTCGCAACCAACATATTTTTTATTATAATTTTGAATTATGCCTCAAATTTAAGACTTATCCCAAACAGCACTTTTATGACTGTTCAGTTTTGTAGTCCCATTGTAGCACCTCCAGTGAAACTTACAATGCCATTTTGAAGTAGGTAATTGACAGTTTTGCCACAACTCTGGTGGAGAGCGCAGGAACAGTGGCAGCCAGCCCTGCAATCTCTCTGTGGCAGCGCTTAATGTCAAGGGAGGTGTACCCTGCAGAGCTCTTTGTGTCTCCTAAATAATTACTGGCCTTGGAAAGAAGAGAGTGCAGTGTCGAAAACGTGATGATGTGCACAAGACACCACCAACTGTCTTTAACTCTAACTTCTCTTTACACACCCTGTCTATTTTTCTGCACTTCGGGCTCCATTTGTGAAACTCTGGTTTATGCATGCCTCGTGAAGACCCCCTTACCCTTTGCGAGAAACCTCAGGGTTGCTGACATTCCTCTGTGCAGAATGCATAAACCCTCCTTTGGGAACTGAATGTGCTTCCACAGTGGATCTCAAGGTCCCAGCATAACCATGTAAAGCCATGCACTTTATTGTTAGCAGAAAGGAAACCTGTGTTGGATTTTATGCACTTGTATCCACACAGACACACACACACATGCACACTCCACTCCCCATGCAGCCTGAAACAGCAACAAAGCTCTCCCGTTCTGTTGCCAGGGTAACGTGGCCGGGTCAAACCAGTTCAGCGATCTCTCCTGTTCCAGGCTGAGACACCCCCCCCAATCACTGTATCTCTTTCTTTTTCTCTGTTCATCCTCTTTATCCTCTCCTCTTTCCCTCTTCTCTGTTGTCCCCCTGCCTCACCATATCTTAAAACACTTCTCTACTGCTGAGGTCACTGTCACTTTTCTACCCCAGGCAGAACAAGGTAAAATGAGGGGGATTCACTACTCTGACCACTAGTTAAAAGCTTTACAGATGAATAGCAATGCTTTTAATGTTGGACAAAAAAACTAGGCAAAAAATCAGGGGAATAAATGAAGGCTGAAATCATGTTTCTGATGAGGCTTGCATTGGCCTTAAAGGTAAAGAAATAATAAGATGAATCTTGCTACTCACTGAGACCTTTACCTGGTGTAAATTGAAGTGCACATTGTTACCAGCTGGTCAGCATTTGCGTTGCAATTATTTCCATCAGTATTTCATTCTTTTGATTTGTAAATGTGTTTTTAATAATACAGAGTGTGATAATGCTGCTCCTTTATGTGTAGAAATAATTTAGTAATCATTTCATAAACGCAAAACCCCACTTCAGGCCTTTGAAATATGGAATTTATATCACAGCTAAGCTGTTGCTGGCAGACACAGTGATGAATTACCCTTCTTCTCCTGCAGCTATTATATTTCTGTTGTCTGAGGCATGGACTGAATAAATGGAAATAAAACACAAACAATTAAAATCTGTTTATTACTGATAGAATGCAGCAGACATGAGACAGCAATGAGAACAGGTGCAAATGTTCTAAACAAAATCTAATTGCTCTGTGCTTGAGCTTGAGCGTTTGATAATACGATTAACAGAAGCTGAAATGCTGGCAAACACAAAACTAGGCTGAGAAGCATGACATGTTTTTTACACCTAGATCTACATCCTTTTCCCTAACTGTAGTAGTGTGTATTACATTTTGCCCTTTGAGTTCGTGTATATAATCCCTTAGTTGCATATTTTGAGATGTATAGAAGAGGCTACAGAAAGGAATATAAGTTGATATGTCTATAACTTAACTCCTCAATATTGTGTTTGTATGCCTCTAGTGACGAGCGGTGTTTTCTTTAGAATGGCAGCTGCTCAACATACTACCCTTGAGGCACCACCACAACCTGCCACTCTATATTAACTAGAAAGTTTGAGTTTTGAGCAGCTGATATTTATTTGCTCCTGAGGCATATTTGTGTTTTATTAGATAGTTTTCGTTTAACTTGAAACAAAAATATAGCACGAAGGTCAAAGAGACAGTAGTGACATGTATGAAGGGTCACCAGATTCAAACTGAATTTGCTATATGTGCTCAACTTGATGTTGCACTTTGCCAAGTGTTCTGGATGTACACTTGGCTTTAAATGAGATCTGTATTTAGATACTTTATCTGGATGAGCACTCACCTGTTAATGCCGAGCATAAATGATATTTTTATTGCAAGCAAGCTAATAAGAATGTGCAGCAACTTTTTATTCAGTAGTCATTTCAATTTTAATGTCAGGTGTTAAATTCAGGAAAGACTGCCTGGATTGTTAATATGTAGAATTGCTAATAATATGCTGCCCAAAAAGAATTCAGTAATAATTGTTTTTGTTAAAAACTTACAGTACATAGAGATAGCCTAAGTTATAACTTTGCTTCATTTGGTCTAAGGGTCAGATGGAACTCAATTTATTATTATAAGCAATAATGGATGAAAGTAACAGAGGAGGGGTTAGATTTTATGAGGTTTTGAACCATAGAAGCAAACTTAATAGTAGTTTCTGATTACTATAAAGTATGTTTTTCCTTGAGATAATGCTAATCTTCTGTGATTATTCAGTGAACAGGTATTATCTCGTACTCTGTCTTCTAAACCTATACAAGTACAGTAAAAAAAAAAAAAAATTAATGTGTCAAGCAGTCAAACACTCACTGTAGTTCTTTTGTCTCCGTATTTTCTACATTAGCTGATAAGGGGGATATCCTGTAAAATGCTAGTAAGACTGCATTTTTGCAGACTGGTGCTTAATTTGTAAGTTGGTTTCTTCACAAGTGCATGTTTCTGCTAATAACTATGGCAGTGAGAAATTGCAAGCTAAATGTTTATCGATGGAATGATATCTAGTCTTCTTTTCAGTATCCTATGTTGTTAATCTATGACTGCTTTGTCCCAATTTCAGCTCTTTAAAGATAGATAGATTAAATAAACAGGTAGTGACTGCCATGGCAAGTTGTCTGTTAATACCACCTGGTTCTTCTGGTGAAATCAATTAGTTTCCTAGTGAGGTGAGAAGAGCTACTTCAGTTATGGTGTGATGTCACATTAACATAAAATTTTTCTGTCATGGCAGTGTCAACTTGTGAACAGGGTTAGCTTAGTAACCATGTGTCATGGGATAAAACTGTATCCCAGAGGAATAATATGAAATTATGAATACCACCACAGTGATTTGAGTCCAAGCAGATTGTCTGCATTTTAACTGTAACTATTTACTGAACTTGTTGAGCTCTTAAAAACATACCACATGAAAGGCTTGCTACATTGTTGGCAAGCAGAACTTGGTCACCTGGGGATTCAAGTCTTTGCATTCTCAGAGAAGTCTTACTGTGTTTCTAAATACACCACAGGGGAAACATTTTGCTTTCCATACGCATTCTTATAAATTGAAGAAGTTACATGGCATGTGCAGAACTGTTTATTCTTATCCTTTTTTTTTTCACTTAAAATGCCATTTTTGCATGAAAAATGATAATAATAACAAGACTGAGAACAATTTTATGTTTCCCACAGATTTAGGTTCTATTTGGGGGTGAGGGGTGGGGGTATGTGCGTATGTATCCATTCACATATCTGTGTACACGTGTGTGTGTATGTCTGTATGCGTGGATAAAGCATGTTTCTCCTGCAAGCAAATACTTTGTGACAAATAGCTGAGCAATATAAGCAGCTGCTTCTCAAGTGAGTCTTTCATCTTGTGGAACTGCATTTTGGTATTCCTGGTTCTTCTCCGCAGCCTATTCTCCACATGCTACAAGTTCTGGTTACACAAGCTCACATGGATGTGTAAAGCAGGGAAACAACAATCATCGTCAGCTAGAGTCCATATAGTTGGAGTACCTGTGACTGTTCATTTTTTCAGATCATTCTTGCAAATATATATATATATATATATATATATATATATATATATATTTACTGTGTAAAGTGACCTTTGACTCAACAAGCAACTTTGTTTCCTTTCACAATGAAAATGGACAATGATTTTCCTGCAATCAGCAATTGTTGTACCCACTCTCACAAAGTGTGAGAGAAGAAAATCTTATACATAGAAAAAACTTTAGTTTTAAAAAGTAAGTTACGAAACAGTTCAGCTAGAAATATGTTTAGTGTAGGAAAAAATAATTTATGCAAGACTCCTGGACTAGAACATTGTAATAAAGGTGTTTGTGTTGGGGTTTTAGGATCTTTTCTCTTGGCAATTAAATTTTAGGGAATCTTTCAGACACTTATATTGCTTTTTGTCATGGAAAGATTACTCCTTTCTATGGGAGTTTTTTTTTTTTTTTTTACAGTCCTATACATAAACACCTTTTGT
>VUQI01063566.1:14602-30697 GCA_015106735.1 Paratilapia polleni | reverse complement strand
TTTTTTTTTGTTTTTTTTTTTTTTTTTTTTTTTTGTAAATTTTTTTTTTTTTTTTGGGTTTTTTTTTTTTTTTTTTACAGTGCCTGATACATAAACACCTTTTGTCACGGAAGGTGTCATTCATTAGCAGTTATGAGCCTAATGTGCTACCCATCTGCTAATCTCCCACCTTTGGAGTTGATAATTTGATTATTCATATGGAGCACAGATCCGTCTGCAGTTAGGCTTGGTGCTGCTGGCTGTGAACAGATGCTGAAACGTGAACTTGCAGCCCTCTGGCCTCAACTCCATGCGGCTTCAAGCAGAGATGCATTGTCCTGTGCCATTCAAACACACAGTAATGTTCACCGACAGGCTTTACTAAGCAACAGCAGGACATCGCTAGCTCAATCTTATTTTCAGATATGGGAATAAGAGGCAGCAGAAACCCAGGAGGAGGATACAATTCAATCACCTGACACACAAGTAAGGCAGACAGCAGTGGTTACCACAGGATGGCAGTTGTGCATGTGTGCCAACATGTGTTTGCTTTTTCATTGCATCATCTTGGCCGTGGTTTGACTTTACCCACACTGCCAGCACTACTTGACCTTACTTTGACCATCTGTGTCTAATTATGTGTTCTGAGTATTAGCTATAAACAAAAGTAAGGTCTGATCTGAGTGCAGTACCTTACAAGGCAGAGTTGTAGCATAGGTTTATGTCTTCTTCCCTCAATTATCCAGCCTGAGTTTAACATTGTAGTTTTTCTTTGAACTCAGAGACATGGATAATTAGTTGTCATGGTTTCAGTTGATCGTGGAAAGATCACCAGCAGTTTTGGCTAGTTTTTAAACTTAAGTCCAGTGTCAAGGTTCAGCTGCATCACACTAAGGCTGCAACTAATGGTTAATTTCATTATTGATTATCATTCCTTTTATTTAAATTACAGTTTCTATCAACTAATCAAATAATCAGTTCAGTTGTTCATTCACCTCTCCTTAGGAATTCAGTGGTTCATGGCAGCTTGACGTGATTTGATGCTTATCGTGTGTAGAGAGCTAACCATCAAACTTTTCATTGGTAGTTAAACTAATAATTAGTGTAATAAAAACATTCAATGCAGAATATTATTCATCTAATATTGAATACAGTTTATCACCAGTGTAGTATGTTATCCATTGCATGAGCATATTGCAAATCAGACTTTTTGTTATGTTAATTTTCAAATTAAGCAGGGCTATATCCAAATTTGGATATAGCCCTGCTTCAGAAAAATACAATCAATTACAACTTGGATGTAGACTTTTACAGTAGTTAAATATCAGGCACTGGCTGTAATAATAATTTGTGAAATCAAGTTGCTGTTTCACAGGAAATGCTGAAGCAAAAATATATATATATATTTTTTTTTTGTGCTACACACTAATGAGAACTGTTAGAACTCAGTACAGTTACTTCAGTAACAAAAGCAGCAGCCACCTGCCTCTATTCTACCTGTTGGGCATGAATTTGGGGAGGTGATGAAGAAAACCACTGTGTAAAATACCAGGCAGTTAAAAATGGTCTTAAAATTCCAATAAACAAACACCACTTTCATACAGGCCATAGCTGGAGCATTAAAGCAATGATTAACAGGTTTAAAGGGGGAAATTGTGTGGTCATAGTGTAAATGTAAAGCTGCTGTATTTTCTCCAGTGTGTGTTAAAGCAGCACTTCATATCACAAGCTCATTATATCTGAGCTATAAAGTGATTATAGGCTCCAGTAAGGCATTGTTCTGCTGTTGACAGGATTAAAGATGACTTTAGAGAGGGGAAGCGTCACTGCTCTCTGCTCAAGTGTTTGCTTGCTTTGTATAAGCCAGAAGTGAAAGGGGCCGCGCATTTGACTGTTTGCCAGCTGCGGCACACCCTCCCTCCTTTCTTTTGCACATTTATCTCCTGCCAGTTTGTATATCCATCTAGACCTGTCTACTTTGTTCTTGTTGAAAGATTCAGAGAAAATCCTTGAGACACCAAAGGCTGTAAATCTCAGTGTGACACTGATCAGTATCTGTCGTTTGGTGTGGCTGCAGAATTCCAAAAGAAATGATAAGTGCTGAATGCAACAAGCTATTTGAGATCCTCTAATGCTGGCTTGATTTCGATCTGATTTTTTGTTTTAGTTTCTTTGGTTTCTCTTATTATTGATTTTTTAAAATAATTATTTATTATTAATTAATAATAATTGACAAGTACTAACAAACTCTTTCTCTACAGAAGAAGACTGGAGTTGTGAAGACACAAGAGAAGAAGGAGCGGTGGAAGGAGAAAAAGGTGGCAAAGCGTCAGAAGAAGGAGGATGAGGAGGTGGAGGAGGAAGAGGAGAATGTTCAGCCAGTGGTGGATCCCCTGGAGAATGGCTTCCTTCATCACGCCCAGCGGGAGCAGGAGAGGATGAATGAGAGGCTGCTGAAGAAGACTTACTCCAAGAAGAACAAAATGGTCAGTGTGTGCCTCCATGGCATTTATCCCACTGGATAGGAGTTCAACTTAAGTTACAAAGGTTGCATGTATGTTGCATGGACTGCTGGCTTGTGTTTTGTGTGTTTTGTTGACAACCAAACAGAGGCTTGCACTCTGTCCATGAAAGCAGGGGAGGCAGATACTTGGGCAGAGCTTGAATCTAATCTAAAAGGCAGACTGTTTTTTTCTCCAGATGTGTACAGTGCTTTCCATCCATGTCCAAATCTAATGTAAAATCTGAAGAGAAAGGTGAGAGATATGAGCAGATACTGTTGTCAAGTGCTTTACTGACTCTTGTGTTCACTGGGACATTATACCACAGTGCTAAGGTTGTCAAGGAGTACCTCACGTCATGTAAGAGAGTTCAGTTACCTCTATCAGTGCATCAAACCATATTCAGTGTCCAGCACTGGAGAAAATCATTCTCTTCAACTCCTAAAGGTTGCAGAGTTTTGGCCCATTTAAATTGACTTTATATTGCTTGGACCATGTTGAAAATGGTATATGCCATTTTGGTTTTTAATAATTAACATGGTTCTCATTGTCTTTGATTTGAAAGACTTTTCTTTTTCATTTTGTTTGTTTGTTTGTTTTTTATAGAAGTCCTAATGTCCTGTATGAAACTAGCTTTACTTGTTAAAAGACTTATGTTGCTGTAGTTAGTAATGGTGTTTCTCACCTCGTGGTTGGTGATAAATTTAAGTGCTGACTTTTCTTATGCCGCTGGCTAATGTGACTTTCTGTAGTGACTTCATAGTAGCGTGAGATGACTGCATATGAGTTGGTCCCAGTAGCTGTAGTGAGTCTCTTTGTTTTTTTTGCAATAATGTTTACAGTAAGCTTTTTGGGTTGTTGTTTAATGAAAAAAGAAATGTGTATGATATAGAAAATAGAAAACAGCATTCATATTTTTTTCCAAGCTGATATACATCAGGCAGGGTATATGTATTTAGGTCCACCTAAGGCTTCAGTCACACAGGTCTAGAGACTGGTCGGTGACCCCCCCCGGCGACCTCATGTGGCTGGGGAAAAATGTGTATTCCCCGACTAGCTGGCGAGTGGTGGCTGGCTGTCAGCAGGTGAAATTGGTCACAAAGAGCTTGCTGCTCGAAAAGCCATCCTGTGATTGCTTTGGTCGCGAGCAAGCCTATAGTTTGTATGGAAGACGTCAGTTTGTCTGCAAACATTAATTATCCACTGCTCTAGACCGAGAGGTAGTGAAACCTAAAAAAGTGCGATATAAACGGAGAACGTTCACCAACACGGTCTCCGTTTCCGGTTTCCTTTGCACTCTTCACAGTGTCACTACTGCTTAGCGAATAGTTGGTGAGTGTTTGCAGTCAAGTCGGCATCTTCCCTACAGGCAACCTATGGGCAATCTGCTGGTGACCAAAGCAATTGCAAGGAGGTTTTTGGTGCAGCGCCATATACCTCTTTGCAACCAATTTCACCTAGCAACAACAAACAGCCTCCCGCAACCATTCACCAACCAGGGAATACAAATTTTTCCCTAGCAACCAGCAGTTGCCAACAGGCCTCTAGGCCTGTGTGACTGGGGCCTAAAGTTTTTTGGCTTATTGTTTAAATTCATTATAAACTTGTAAATGCATAAACATCATAAAGAAATGAAATGATTAAATTTTCTATCTGAAAATGCTGCCAAGCTTTTAATCTAGCCTGGCCTGTTAGCCAGTAACCTTTACTGTTATGACCAACTCTGCTGTGATGAAAGGGAGGCAGAGAGAGAAGCTGCCTTGATGTTGCTCAAATGGGCCCTTGAACAAAGTACATTTGGATTGCTGTGATACCAAAACTTGGGCATATCTAGAAGCTTTGTGGCTGATTCAAGTAACGTTATTGCCCATGTCAGTATGCACTGTACAATGACTGTGGCTGTGTGTTAATAACTTTACTTCTTATACACTAAAGTCATTTACTTACCACAAAGTGGGACCTAGATCACATACAGGTTGTCCCCAAGACCACGCTTATTAAAGTAGAATATTAATGTATTAATCCACCTCAGGTTTTCACCTTTACTCATCAGTTACCATGAGTCCAGTGCATGTTGTGAAGTTTATTAATAAATGCTCAACGTGAAGAATCTGAGTCAAAGGGATCTTACGCTTCAAAGCTGTCAGGGGGAAGCCCTAGTTTTCTGTTTCATGTGTACACATGCATGTGGATGCGCATGTGTGCACACAAAAGAGGCACACCCACACTTTCTTAAATAAATTATTAATCAGTAATACTATAGATACTATATATGACTCCGTTCCTTATCCCATGAACTCCAACTCCAGTGCAGGTAGCGACAGCAGTCCTTGTTCTGCTCTACAGTCTCGTAGAGCAACGACACATGAACCAGTTTTCTACTTGCTGCACATTATAGTTAGAGTGGCCCTACAGCTGCAGTCCATATCAGTTCAGTCATAGTCTGGACAACTTTGAGACGAGAGACTCTAAGAAGATACAGCTGAGTGATATCAAGGGCAGCCGCAACAGTGATGTGGTCAGAGTGCCAGTAGAGAAACAGAAGATGGAAGGACCAGGGCCAGCTGGTTATCAGTGTCACTTCTTGGAAGAATTAAAAAAAAAAAATGCTTAAATGTGTCGTAAAATATACATATAGTCCATTTGTGGGAAATATTTGGGATGCCTTTTAATACTTTGCATGGATAGAGTGTTGTCCACCCTCCCTTAAGCCTGAGCAATACCCATACATTATATTCAATTCAATTCAATTCAGTTTTATTTATATAGCGCCAAATCACAACAATAGTCGCCTCAAGGCGCTTTATATTTATTTAGGTAAAGGTATTTAGGTAAAGACCCTACTATATTAGACAGAAAACCCCAACAGTTAGACGACCCCCTATGAGCAAGCACTTGGCAACAGTGGGAAGGAAAAACTCCCTATATGTCACTTGATGTGGCGTCCACTCGCATGTGTATATGGTGACCATATTCGGGGCAGCTGTGGCTCAGGTGGGAGAGCAGGTCGTCTACCAATCGGAAGCTCAGTAGATTGATTCTCCAGTCCAAGTGTCGAAGTATCCTCGGGCAAGATACTGAACCCCAAGTTGCCCCCAATGCATCCATCAGAGTGTGAGTGTGCATGCGAATGTTTGCTAGAAAGTGCTTAGGTATAGATAAAAGTACTTTATGAATGTGTGTGATTGGGTGAATGAGACTTTGAGAGCTCAAATTGAATAGAAAGGTGCTATATAAGTACCAGTCCATTTACCATACCTTAGCTCTTTCTGATACTGTCAGGTATATGCCTGAATGAAGTTGTGAGGAACATTAAGTTATAAGTTAACAGACTGAAGCCAACAATGTCATGTAGCCCACATCTGCCTCAGTGAGATAGCCCATCTATGTGTTAACAGTTTGTTTAAATGGGCGGAAGTTTTATGCTATAGTCCAAAGCCAAGATCCACCATAGTGTTGTTAAGGATAAGAAGGGAAATATATTCAGGAAGCCAAACTAAATAATGAGGCTATGTAGCCCTGAGGCCTCCTCCACAGACAGAAATATCTCTCTTAGATAAGATTTCCTTAGGAAGTTAACTTGGCTGAAAATGAGTTTGGCTGGGATATTTAGTTTGCTAAGAGACAGTTAAAAATTGTGTATTCAGCCGATGCTGTAAGTGAAATAGACTGCAATTACTGAACCAGATCTACATCCCAGTACAGATAATAAGTCCATAATGTCAGCAAACTGCTGCTGTCATGTAAAAACCTTTTAACTTCTGCTGTGCAGAATTATGTTTTACAGCAACTTCATCTGAAGATTTACTGCATACGTTTATAAGCAGAAAAGGGAGATTATGAAATCAGATCCAAACTTACAGGAAAAGCAAAGTTAAATACATTTTTAAATCTCTTTTATTTCCCTTTTTTACATAATACCCATTAGTAACAGCAGACCTTCTTCCTCTTTCCACCTAGGATAAAACCCTGATCCTTGATCTTGAAACTCTTGGACCACTTCCACAAAAATAGCTTTTATCTTCAGACTGTAGTGCAGTTTACTGCTGTCAGGTGAACCACATATCTACAGACAATATGTTTTTTTGTCAGAATGCTACTCAAAATGAGCATATCTTTACTTGTCTATATAATATTAAAACATACATGGGAAATCGCAAGGGTTACAAATCTGCCTCCAGTCCATTTGAGAACAGGTCAACAGTCAATACTCATAAAAGACTTCATACCATAAATTCTCCAATACTGCAGCTGTGTGGTCTAATGTGACAGCAGCAACATTGTTTCAGGCAGAGCCTGTCTGTATCAGTGAACCGCTGCAGTGAATCAGCACCTGAGAAACTCAAACGTTTTAGATGTTTTGAACTCCTTAACACACAGTGATCTCACGCATCTAAGTCTCCTTAATAAACACCTCAACAATGTGATCAGTAAATAACTAGAGTTAACTATTTTCCCAGCTGTATAAATCTATAAAGTACCTCTGGCTGCCTCTGCCCTGGTAGTTGCTTGTTACTTAACCTTGCTTACCTTTTAAACCTTCCAATCCCTTCCGTTTTTCTTGTATTAGTTGCTTAATTTTATCTTAGTGTCTGGCTAAGACGTTGTTTGACTGTCTCAATGCCAGTGAGCAAGTATCCTTCAACCTGCTGTAGCTTCGGTGCTAAAGCATGCCTTTAATACATAACTACAACTCCCAACTCCCAGATATATTATTACTATTTTGAGCACTAATAATTATGCTGTGTTCACATGGTATGGGAAACAACACACAGTTACAGTCAAAATCACAATACAGATGAATCATGTTGCATAACTAATGAATTACCTACAACACCATGAAATATGAAGCAGCTCATCTGCACATTCTGTAATTAGCATTTAGAAAGTTGCTGAATGGCTCATCTGTGCTTTAATTGTACGTGCAATTGATGTTTGAGCGAGCCTGCTTCTTAAGAACACTGTTTTTCATCCACCCGCCTACTCCTGTAATGTGACTTTGAAATGTTTAACACTAGGAATTTGTGCATTTGTGACAAGCAAGAGTATATATCACAATACTTGCACAAGACCACATAATTGGGGAAGAAAAACCATCATGTGAGCCTATAAACATTTTAATTGTTTTCATTCCCATTTATAAAATATACTGACATTTCCACAGGTTATTGCATTACAAAATGAAGTGCCTACTCAGTCACCATCTTTTTAGTCTGTCTCTCACATTTCAAGAGACTGTTAGTATATGAGAGTTGTAAAAAATTTAATATCAAAGCTCCATTTTATTTTTGTGACTCTTGAGTGATTGCACGAGAAAATGCTGTGGATATAAGAACCAAGGACAACAATAGGTAGAAAAATCTATTCCGACTGCATCCTCAGCCTCTGTTTACATGCACCTGTTAGTATTTCTGGTACTGTGGAATCCCATGCATATAAAACATAGACTGGGCTGTGTCTGGGGGGGTCCTTTGTAGATTTTTATCTGGCACAGAAAACATCCTTGACAACAGTGCCAATGAACTGTAACAGTCATGCTGTCAAATCTTTCAAGCTAGCTTAATGATAGCATGAACACATTTACACTTACTTGTATGAGGCATGCAGTAAATCCTTCCATGTAACAAAGGAGATCTAAGCAGATGGATGTGCACACATAAATAAAAGCTCTTTGTATTAACAAGAAAGGGGCAGCAGAGAGCAGCCAGCCCTGCTTTAAAGCAGGTGTTTATGTATTGTTGTGATTTTCTCTACATTCTGATATAAAACAGACAGGTATAGAAATAGTTTCAGTGTAATAAATTGTGATAAATACGTACTTACACATTCAGTACCTAATACATCATATTGATTGAATGTACTGAGAGTTACTGTCTGTATACTTTTAGAATCTTCACCACCATATCACAAAGTACACTTTTTCTCCTATGTCCTTTAGTCTGCCCTCCCCTCTGTCCAGCTTAGTTTTCCCTGTCCATATTTCTTGCTGTTTTGCTGTCTCTTCAGTTAGAGCAGGTGTCCCTAGTGTATGTCACACACTATGATCTGCAGACAAAGTGATGTGTTGGTCTCCTTGAGGCATCTTCTGGTGGTAGAAGCTTGCCAGAGGACAGAAGCTGCAATGTCAGGGCAGAGTTTGTCACGGGGGACAGAGGGGGAGGTGACATTTGATCCAATAAGAAAACTCGTCAGTACCTCAAGAATCGTTAAGTGTGTGTGTGTCACTTTGCCTGTATGCACACTAAGGACTGCTTTCTGGTTCCCTTCTCAGTCACTTCATGCCAGGAGCCATTTCTGCAGCACTCCCATGTTGTTTGTTGATTTTGTTTTTGGTGGTAAGGTTTTTGAAGTCCAGTATGGACAGTGTTCAAATTGGGCAGGTTAGTTTGCATCTGTCCTTCTTCTACTTCTTCTTCTTCTTTCAGCTGCTCCCTTTAGGGGTTGCCACAGTGCATCATCTGCCTCGATCTCACCTTATCCCTAGCATCCCCCTCTGTCACACCAACCCTCTCCATGCCCCCCTTCACTACATCCACGAATCTATTCTGTGGTCTTCCTCCTTTCCTCCTGCCTGGCAGCTCTGTCTTCAACTTCCTTTGTCTAATATATCCACTGTCCCTCCTCTGCACATGTGCAAACCATCTCAGCCTTGCCTCTCTAACTTTGTCTCCAAATCGCTTTATCTGAGCTGTCCCTCTGATGTACTCATTTCTAATTCTGTCCCTCCTGCTCATTCCCCCGCAAAAATCTTAGCATCTTCAATTCTGCCACCT
The DNA here is from genome assembly GCA_015106735.1 of Paratilapia polleni. NCBI lineage: Eukaryota > Metazoa > Chordata > Actinopteri > Cichliformes > Cichlidae > Paratilapia > Paratilapia polleni. The sequence goes on along the minus strand of VUQI01063566.1, from coordinate 21,444 downwards.
CCAGCTCCGCCTCCCGTCATTTTGTCAGTGCCACCATCTCCAAACCATACATCATAGCAGGTCTCACTGCTGTCTAATAAACCTTCTCTTTCACTCTTCAGCTATACTTCTGTCACAAATCACCCCTGACACTCATTTCCACCCGCTCCACCCTGCCTGCACTCTCTTCTTCACCTCTCTTGTGCACTGTCCATTGCTTTGGATGGTTGACCCCAGGAATATAAACTCATCCGCCTTCACTACCTCTACTCCTTGCAGCTTCACCACTATACCTGTCTCCCTCTCATTCACACATGTGTATTCTGTCCTTCATCTGCTGACTTTCATTCCTCTTCTCTCCAGCTCATACCTCCACCTCTTCAGGCTCTCTTCCACCTGTTCCCTACCCTCACTACAGATCACAATGTCGACTGCAGACATCATAGTTGACGGAGACTCCTGCCTGACCTCATCTGTCAGCCTGTCCATCACCACTGCAAACAAGAAGAAGCTCAGAGCTGATCCCTGATGCAATCCCTCCCCCACCTTGAACCCATCTGACATTCCTAATGTAAACCTCACCACTGTCTTGCTGTCTTCATACATGTCCTACACGACCCTCACATACTTTATACTGCCAAACTATCATATGCTTTCTCCAGCTCCACAAAGACACAGTGCAACTCCTTCTGACCTTCTCTATACTTCTCCACCAACACTCAAAGCAAACGTCACATTTGTAGTGCTCTTTCTCAGCATACAAGCCATCTTCTGCTCGCTGATCGTCACCTCTCTTCTTAACGTAGCTTCAACAACTCTTTCCCATATCTTCATGGTATGGCTGATCAACTTTATCCCTCTGTAGTTACTACAGCTCTGCACATCACCCTTGTTCTTGAAAATCAGTACCAGTACACTTCTGTATTCCCCATTCCTCAGGCATCCTCTCACTCTCTAAGACTGTGTTAAACAGTCTGGTTAAAAACTCCACTGCCCTCTCTCCTAGACTTCTTGATACCTCTACAGGTATATCATCTGAGCAAACCACTGTTCCACTCTTTGCATCTGTTATGTGCTGAAAATTAAACAAATTTAAGTTTTATTAAATTCTACAAAACTCACCCCTGACATGCTTACTAATGAAAGTCTTTTAAATGGGTTATAACTTCTTAAAAGACCATTACCTCATTATAAGCTCACCCCGTTTTCTGCTAAAATTAATAAATCCACCAAAAACATAGTAACACAGCTTTAAATCAAACACGTGGCAGGTGTACATACATCCACCTGTCTAGGTCGAACAATGATCAAAGTAAGAAAATGAAGCTAATATCAATAAACATAAATGCATGTGACCTCTATTGTTTATCTCTGCTGCAAAATATCAGAAAAGCAGCTTGCAGGCTACAACAACATGGCTTTGACCTTCATTTGCTTCAGAAGGGGTCATGAATAACACATAATTCTAACTTGCTCAAGCACACATACACTTTACCATTCCTGTCCATTAGTGCTATGTGCTCTACATACCCTGCTAACAATGTCATATAACAATGCATCTCTGGATACTCTATTATTAGTTAGCACCCTCCATGTCCCAGTCCGGCCCTTTATTAGCAAGCCAGCCTGTGGACATGAAGCCAGTGTCCTGCATACCCCTGTCATACTCTAGCTGCTTCAGGATTACTTTCCCAGCTTCATATCTAGGTATATATATATGCAGTAAACCAGCTGGAGACAGATCAGATTAGCTGAGGCATTAACAGTGCACTGGAGCATGGTTCTGGGGCAGTTTGAGAGCTGTGATATACAGTACACAAGAGCACCGCTACACATCGGCAGTAGTGCAGTGGTAATGGATGGTTGCGATCAGGATAGGTGATAACACTCTACGCTGGTTGTTATCGGGTGAGCAGCGACCCTGAGCGGTAGCAGCTCAGCTCAGGAGACACCCAGCAGACAATATCTCTCCGAGCCAACCCTGCTTCAAGCCCAATTAAAATGGGGATCAAGGTGAATCCTCCTAACTGTGTTATGCTGTGAAAGTTGCTCACCTGCAGTTTATTATTGTTGAAAAGTGTCATGTAACAGCACTTAGTTTTGTTGTGTTTGTACAGAAAACTGCTGCTAGATATGTCAAAACAAGTTACTATCGGTATTGTTTCACTGAACTAACATTTGTTCGCAATAAGAATATCTTTATTCCATTTATTCTCCCAAGGCTTAAACTACTTGCTCACATTACTACAATGTTGCTTATAAAGTTGTCATTGATCGAGGAACTGTTGCACATTTAATGAGATCAGCCCTAAAATATGAAATCCTTGATGCAATTATAGGGTTGGAAAGCTTGTAAGTAGTAGCGTAATAGAAAAGGTCTTCACTCCTGTTTCTCAGGTTAACACTGCAATTTAACAAAGAGCATTATTAGAGGAGTGGATAATGAGGTACGCTGCAGAGGTGTCTGCAGGCACCCTCTGTGTGTATATATGTGTGTGTGTTTGAGTGTGTGTGTGTGTGTAAGCACAGAGGAGAATGACAGAGAGAGCAGAGGAATAGTAAGAGGCCTTGAGAGATGAATTGGGTAGCTGTATTTAACCTAAACTTACATGCATGATTGCATAGCAGATTATTGTCTTTACAATATGAAAGACAAGCTAGTGTATGAACACACACATGTAAGAGCAAGAAATACATGACAATATAAAGAGTTTGATTGAGACTATTTAACTACACATGCACACCCTCTGATAAATTGATTCTTGTAATTAGAACTTCCTCTGAGATCACTGGCTTACCTGTGAATCCTAGATATTAGAAAGGATTTGATTGTGTGTGTGGAGAACAGTATACCTCTTGCTTTCAAAATGCCCTTTATTGAAATTAAAACTCTTAGTCGTTAGTACGTGATAACAGAAACGATATTGTATGCTGCATTATATTAGTAAGAAAAACAGAAAAGCAAAGTGGGCTGCATAAGCTGTACCAATACAGAGTGGAGACTTTTACTTCAATAGTTTTCTTGCTATTTTCAGCTTGTAGATTCTGCAGTGTATTTCACAAATATTACGAAGTTATACTTAACCACCTCAGTCCTTTGGCGCCTCAATAGCAGTGCTTGATGGAAAAAAAAGAAAAAAAATCTACTCCCCAGCTGTGCCAGCAACCTAATCCAGACCACATTCAAAAACTCATTGTTTTTCTAATGTGTTCTGACAGTGTTAACCATGGTTTAAAGGCAGCTTTTTAAATTGAAGGCAACTTATTTGGGATTGATTTGTTTTAAGTGTAACTACACATTGGGAATGTTTAAAATAAATGACTTATGACTTCTAGCTGACCAAGGAATTCCATAAGTGAGCATTTGTTGAGTTTACAGCACAGCAAATACCATACTAGCATGTAAATTACATAAATAAGAGACACATTTTTCCAGAATAGAATAGCAAGCCCACTTAATTAGAATAGCGATCAGACAGTGGAGAGCTAATATATCACCATAATAATTTCTCCACTAATAACACTGCTATATTAATTGATTTTGGTTCGCAAACAAGGTTTTAATTAGATGAAATATAATGTTTTAGCAGTCACTTAAACCACTTGCACTTTAAAGTGTATACATCTGTTTTGATAAGCTAATCTTATACTGATCATGGTAAGTGATATAGTAGAGTCAAGACTCTCTACAGATCATAAAAAGTAAATTATTAAAATTAATTACATTTTTGATGAGAGGGACAGTGAGCTCCCATTCCTGAGATGATTTTCCTAAATGAATAGGCTTCTTGCAGCACTTACCTTTCTCTGTGCATTTTTTCCAGCTTTCCTAAATGCCATCTATTTTTGCTCAGCAGACGGCCTGACCACAGATTTAGTGAAAGGAGCCAAACTTGTCCCTATGGGTTTCCACTGGGGCTGGTTGTGTTGACTTTGCCCGGGATGCCAGGGGAAGGCTGGGAAAGGAGTCCCATCAGTGTTGAAACAGAGGTTGGGGAGGGTGTAGAAGGATTTTGTGCCTGAATGTCCAGTCCTATGGGATTGGTCTGGCCCTAGTCTGAGCTAGTCCCAAGATGGTTGAAAAGAGTTGGTAAAGCTGAGATGTTATGACTGGTCTGTCAAAATGGATACAAGGTCCGTGGATAAATGTGGCTATGATAGGAGCAATCACAACAAAACAGAATTCATTGCGTAGTTGAACTGCTACCTCTAGAAATATTTAACCCTCTCAGTTTTTTTTTTTTTTTGTATATAATTCCATCACCCTTCCTTGAGGATGGGAAGGCTACAGCAGGCTACAGGAGAGAGAAGGAAGGAGAGCGAGAGCGAGATAGGAAGACAGATAGTGACTGAAATGGAACTGAAAATAAAGTCAGGGGAATGACAAAGAATGGCCAAACCCACGCAATTACTGCAGCGGCTGTGCTTAGCCAGGTGAATATTGCTCTGGACAGTGACCAAAGATTAATGTGAGGCCATGTATGGTGCTTGGTTGCTGCATTGTAGGGCCATAAACACACACACATCCCACCACTTTTAACAAGTCATAGTCATTGAGATACAGCAGGGCTACTTCATAGCAACCACTCTGGGGACAATTAGACCTGCATGGGAACATTAAATTAGCAGAGGTCTAAAGTCATGCTCTGTCGGAGCTAGGGCTGTTGCATGCTGGGATTGGATCAGAGGCAAGGAGAAGCTCCTATTAGATATACTGTTTTCTGTGTTTTCTGTACTGCAGTACGGGATAAGAGCATTATTTTAAAGTCGTGGTTAATTATGGATCGCAATACGGAGTGTTTTCAGTGCAGTCGTTAGGTTTTATACTCAGGAGGCAGGTGTTAGCCATAATAAATTTGTCAGGACATTATTTCTCTGTGCTTTGCTTGCTGGCTAGTTGTGATTACTTTCGTTTGTATGTAATTTATTAAAGTGGGACCTCCCAGGCTACATCAGATTCCGGTTTTGCATCTGCTGTAAAATCTGTAGCTATAGCAACAGATATATTGCTCCTGGTAGATGTTTAACTAGAGCAGACAGCAGGGAGAGACACTTTATTACATCTTGTGCTTTATGATTTACTGGATCATTGTGGTTTATATTACAGTAATGTTTAGGGAGCTGTTCAGAAATGTGTGCTCCAGGAAATCTCGGGTATCTGGAGTCATATTCCTCCAGCAAAGGCTTTCTACAAAGCTGCGTCTCATAGTTTAAACTGCAAGTCATGTGAGGTCAGATTTATTATGAAAGGCTTTTTATCAAACAAGCTTATCACAAAGGTCTTGTACAGATGTAAACAAGAAATGAGATTGCAAACTGTGTGTGTGTGTGTGTGTGTGTGTGTGTGTGTGTGTATGCAGTAATGCTCACTTTTAACAAAAACAGTCTCTTTAAATCTACCTCTTACTGGAGGTGTCACAGGAAGCAAACTGTCGCTTTGAACCTGAGCAGTCTTTAACAGGCACTGAATGCCACAGTTCAGTTCACCACAGGGGAACAGAGAACAAAGTGTTAGAAATGAGGTCGCTCAGCCCAGATTCTCAGATTGTGTTGCATTTCATGTCATTTCAGACCGATATGTCAAAGTCGGCTGATGCAGGCTTTTCAGTGGATGTAAATATAAATGAGGAACCACTGTGAAATGTCAACCATCTAAGTTATGATTAGGATATTTTGCATTATAGTGCAATAGCATTTGCTTGTAATATCCTCCAATAACACTCTAGGGTTGAAATTTTGAATTTCCAAGTATTTCAATGAGTGCCCGATCAAGGGTTAATCTGTATGTGAGAACTGTTTGTTACTAGTTTTTAATCGCTGCTGTTGTGCTTTTTCTGTATGTCATTTAAACAGTGTGGTGGTTGACATGGTCTTTTTTATATTTTTGGAGGAATGTTCTGTAGGTGGCACTCTTCTCATCATTTACTCAGGCACTGTGGTGCTTTGTGACAGGAATTCCTCCCAGCAAATACTAAAAAGGGGCAGCAGGTCCCTGTCCAGTGTTTTGTCCAAGCTAAAAACTAGTGTGAGGAGTCGCAAATTTTATTTTTAAGTTTCATGATGTGGTACTGTTTCAAAGATTATAAAAATTTGCCAAGAAAGAAAAAATCAGGAATTTTTACATTTTTTTGGATTTACCATAGCCACCATATAAGCAGTGGCGTGTTGCACCGGAGATCTGATGTTTGTAAGAGAGAATGGAAGTGGGTGGCAGTCCTGGGCCTTTACTGAAGTGGATAGCTCCTGTAGTTGTGAGCAGTCTTTTGTTTGGAGGCCTGTGTGTTTTGACAGGCCCAAGAAGAGTAAGACAATGGAGTGGTCGTGCTGTATCTTGATGTGTTCCTGCAGTTGCCTGGTACACGCCGCTAATATTGCTTGTCTTCATCATTTACAAGTGCTTCATTCTCTCCTTGTCACAGTTGTTTCAGTTCATTTAAGTTAATTAGATCTTCTGTTAGCACCCATTTAATTAGACTCCATGTAACTGTTGTTTGGCTTGAAGAATGTGTTTTTGCATGTACGTTCAAATGTGAAGTGCATTTTCCTTACGTACTTTCATTGTGTGTGTGTTCCTCAGTGGGTTTCAGTTAATCACGTGTACTCATTTTGCTCACATCTATGTACTTCTCTGTGTGTATTTAAGCGTTTGGGCTTATGTATGTGTAGATTATTGTGTATATGTTCATCCCTGCTTGGCTGTGATGCAGTGCCTGTCTGCTTGGCAGCATCTGAACATTTAAGTGTCTGTCATCACTGCCACATTAGTCCATTAAGGTCACTACATTAATGGGATCTGCCGAGGCCCCTGCCCTTGTTTTCATAGCCCAGTGCCTTGGGGGGGGGGGGGGGGGGAAATGGGGTTT